>JAGDQP010030272.1:0-22731 GCA_022664845.1 Lepisma saccharinum | reverse complement strand
GGCCAGCTCTAATGAGAGAGATAAAAAAACTAAAAGTTCACACAAAAATTTGGAAAGTGATTAAAGACTATTTTTGTAATAGAAGAATAGAAGTGAGTACGGCCGATGGAGTTGTGGGCAAAAGACCAACAAGAGGATGTCCTCAGGGGTCGGTTCTGGGGCCGATCTTCTGGGACCTAACCTTCCAGCCATGTCTCGAGATGCTTAATGAACTACAAGAGGTGGAACGGGTGGTAGGGTTTGCGGACGACCTGGCGGTGGTAATAAAAGGAAACAGCAGATTGGAGATAGAAAGGAAATCTAACGCCGTCACAAGAGAAATGGCGTCATGGTGCAGTAATAATAAATTAACAGTCTCAGCAGAGAAAACAAAATTTGTACTATTTAAAGGAAAACTTAATCTTAACAGAGGACCTATAATCAAAATTAATAATAAAACAATTAAGAGAGTACAAACTTTTAAATATTTAGGAATAACACTTGACGAAAAGTTAAACTTCAGAAAACACACCGAATTGATATCAAGCAAAGCAATCAAAATCGCACATAAACTAGTAAACATTGCGACAAAAGAACTAAGGATACCGATAAAAATTGTTAAGCTGTACCATGACGTCATCATAAGATCTTTAGTCGGATACGCCGCCAGTGTCTGGAGCCACCGGATGGACGGATACAGAACACTCACAGGAGCATACAGAACAACGCCGGTGGAGGCACTCCAGGTGGCTGCAGCGACCATGCCGTTGCACCTACAAGTCAAAAAGCTAGGTGCTATGTATTGGATCAAAAAGAAGAATAACGAAAAAGTCACTAGGATACTACATGCTCCTGTGGACAACAAGCAGGATGTGCAGGAAATACTAATCAATGCATGGCAGCATCTATGGCAAGAATGCCCGAAAGCTAGAAGATTATATAGTATAATACCGGACGTGGTTGGCAGGATGGAGCTCGACGTGGAGATTACGGGAGGTCTGTTACACTTCCTCACGGGACATGGCCCATTCAGGCAGAAACTGAAGGATATGAATATAGTGGAGGATAACCTGTGTCGCGCCTGTGGGTCGGTCGCTACCCCGGAACACGTAATGCTAAAATGCGAAGAAACAGAAAACCTGGTTGGCGAACAAAGAACTCTCCTGGAGGATATAGAAATCGCTGAGGTTCTGAGAACACCAGAACTGGCGATTGTTCTCCAGGAGATAACCCAAAAAGTAACAGAGTATCACAGAAGGAAATTTATATCCGGAGGCGACCGAGGCCGGGCGCGGCGAAGACCAGAGGCTGACCAATAGAAAACAGATTAGGGAGCTGATACCGCATGGAGGGAAACGTGACGCGGACCTCGCGGGCGAGGCGAGTTTGCGCGGCCGGTTCGACGAGCGTGAGCTTCGCTATCAGCAGGCGGTATGGAACAATCCGGGTACTAAAACAATCCGAAACTGAAATACATAACGCAAACTAAACCTATAACAAAACTCCATTAAAAAGAGAGAAAAATTAAAATAATAACTAAATCAACAATAGTGCACAAAATCAAGATCAGTGAAAGTGCGTAATAGTGAGCGAGTGTGTGACCACTGGAAACCAGCGGTGTCCTGGTGGGTGCCTTGCTGCAGGAATCCGGCAGCAAGAGACGCTCAAGTAGTAGTGTGCGTGTGTGTGAGTGGTGACGGGAGGCCAAATATAATAGAAGATTAAAACAAGAAAGCGAAAAAACATAAAAAATAAATAAAACAGAAACTAAATGTGAGTGACCTGGAATCCGGGACACAAACATTCAAGCATTTTCAAATATATTAGCCTACAAGTGTTGTGTGTGTGATGTGATGGTGACTTGAGGAACAAGACAAACTTCGTAAGCAAAGGAGGAAGGGAACCAGAAATGGAAAAACAGAACGGACCAGCAAAAACTTTGTGAGAAAATTCCAGTAATACTTACGTTGCAGTCCAGCTTCATTTCCCTCCCCCTTTTTCTTATCGTTGCAGAAAAAGAAGAGGAAGCCATCTTGAGTCGACGTCTATGTTGTGCTGTCCTTGTGTGTATGTGTGTTGTTCTATATGTTAAATGTTTTCTGTATAAAATTGCAAATAAAAGATAATGGTAGGGCATCCCCCCCAAGAAAAAAAAAATTCCACAATTAGGAATAAAGACCAGGAGAACATTCTGGACGCCTGGTCCAAAGTCCGTCCCGCACCACCCGAGGTCAAAACTGAGGGAACAAAGGAGCTTCTCGGACTGTCGGAACACCGGCAATCCGAGAATCTCTAGGGACTGCCTGTCCCAAAATGGGAAGAGCGAACAACTGCTCGTGCTGCACGCCCTTGGAAGTGCACAACCCATTTTGTGCAAAGAATGCACAGAGACAGGGGTGGAAGGTGGGTCCCAAAATGAAAATGAAAAAAAAAATGTCCGCTCTATTGTTACTACAACTCCGAAAACGAATATTGATGGCGAAATACAAGTTCACCGAACACACTTTTTCCTAAACAAATTGCTCTCATAATGTACCAAATACACCTGTGGTCTTGCTATTTGGTTATTTTGTGTGCTTTTATCAGCGGAACAAAACATCATTATGACTTTTCAAGTCATGTTGACGCTTTCCACGCAAATCCGTTTAACACGCACCCACCTCGACTTTTCGAAGGTTAGAGTAAGGGGTAACTTCCGGACGCTCTACAGGGACAACCAGAAATGATCTCAACATAATCTAAACGAACCTTGACGCGGAATATCGTGTAGATTACAGGTCTCAACTTTCATAACAATCCATTGCTAGGCAGAAACTGGCCCTTATCATGACCCATCCTTTAACTTTCACGGACCAAAGTTCGTTTTATACTTCAATAATGGGTAAAATTAGTTTTGAAGAAATGCTACTAGTAACCTCGGGATTGTGTGCAGACACTTTTGGGACAGAATAATGTCCAAATAGTGTCTGCACACAATCATGAAGTTATTACCAACATTTCCTTAAAACTAATTGCACTCATTATTGAAATACAAAACGAAATTTATAGTCCGTGAAAGATATATTTTGTTTACCTGCACGGGGTTCAAATAATTGATGTAAAAGGAAAAAGGCGAGAAAACCCACTTGGATTGAGTCTTAAGGTAAAAATATGTAATATTAAATATACCAAATATGTACTGCAGGGATACACATCGGTGATAGAATAAATTAAGCTTTTCATAATTCAACTTACTAACACTTTGATGCGCAGTATTTTGGCATATTTCTATGTGGTTTATGTAAAGTACTGCGTATTTATTGCAGCGATAAACATTTACCTTCGTTTATCTTTTCATAGATACAACGGTGATTTAATAAATGGTTAATAATTCACCTCACTAATACATTTATGCGCTATCAGATATTTTGCCATATTTTCTACGGTCGTAGATTTCCGCTGATCAGAAAGGATGCTTGTATACTGAAAACGACCTTTCCACGTTGCAAGGTGTCACTGGCGCAAGTGGTCCAGTTATGTTTATTTCGACCTACGTTTACTCCAGACAATGTCTGAGAATTCCCTATGTCCTTTGGAGAATGCCTTGTACATCCATTGGACAATTTTGGAATATGCATATTTCGATAGAGCAAGTTTGAAATCTTTGAGTATACCATACCACCTTAGTCTATCTTTAATGGTATTGGAAATATCAAGCTCTAAAGTTCATTTTTCCAAACTTACCTTTTCCAAACTTTTCCTTTCCTTTAGCACACAAACAAACAAACAAACAAACAAACAAACATACATACAAACATACATACATACATACATACATACAAACATACATACATACATACATACATACATAGATAGATAGATAGATAGATAGATAGATAGATAGATAGATAGATAGATTCATGTCAGGAATCTAATAACGGGGTTTTGTCGATATTGTGTTGCAACACCCTGGATATACCGATTATCTTGAATCGCTCTCTGGCCTGTGGGACATTTTTAAATGTAGTCGGAAAGCAAAATTTACAAAGAAAATTGCAAATTATGTAGGTTTATGTAAAATCAACACGAAATATGTAAAATAAAATTAACATATAATGATACTAGTGTAATATTTCATGAACATTTACAGTTTTCAGCGTTTTACATAACTGGAAATGGAATATGTAAAAATCCTAGCTTTAGTAATAATATATGGTATTCATCAGCTTTTTTTTTCTTAAAGGTTACTGACGGCATTTGTAGTCATGGTTTGCAAAACAATAGACGAGGAACACGAAACTTCCTCTTCATCCGCTGTGACAAAAGGCAAAAAATTACCGCAATGTGTGGCAGCATTTTCAGGTACATCTTGTTTTCTTTACTCTTCATGTTTTCTTTAATGAAAAAAAAATGTTGAAGTTAATCAGGTCTGTATTATACAGGATTGCATCGAGCGAACTGGCATGCTCAAAATTGAAACTGGCTCTGCTGTTGATGACGTCAATAGGATTACAATAGATAGAGGAAAAGATGCAATGGACTACAAAGGAGACAGTTGCAATGGACGTTGGTACTCGCCGCATCACATCAACACTTTTTTTTGGCACTAAATCCTTGATTGAGGTGAAGATGCATGCAGGAGATTCAGATAGTGAAGTTCTCGAGAATGCGCACAGTTCCTGGAGCTGCACGTTACACACTACATGTTTTCTAGAATTTCCCCACGTCACCAGTACAATATTCTGAGAAGGAACCTGATTACCTGATCATGACGGTGCTGAGATGTTTAAAAAAATAGAGCAGTTCAGTGTCAGTGTGACAGCCTTGCAGAGAACAGGTGTATTATTGAAAGGGAACATCCCTAATGGCCTTGAATGTTCGTCAGAAGGTATTTGTTTGGAGCATTATTTCCGTTCATACGGAGATACCCAAAGTGGTAGACGGAATGTGAAACTTGCTAGGAATTAGTTTGTGTTAGAGTACCATAAACCTCCTCCAAAAATGCCCTCACTAGTGTTGCTAGTCGCAAAATTCCGTCAAATGAGGTTAGTGTTGTGTAAACTAAAAAAGCGCACGAGAAGGAAGTGATCAATCAATAAGAACCTGTGTTTTAACACACAATGTTTACAGTAAGAATGCAAGACGGAGCCACTGCACACACCATTAGTAAGTAATCCTTACAGCTTCTACATCACTGTCACGACCACTAAATCTCGGTGCACACAATATTGATATTGAACAACAAAAATTGAATATCACTCCTGGGCTGCATTCAATTTTACGCCATACAATTGCGTCCATGTTTGTCAGTTTGTAGTGTCTCTTTGAAAAATGTTTGGAGCATGTCTATGAATATTTTGTGTTGCTTATTCTGTTTCTGGTCGTCTGATGCTGTCTTGTTGTGCTTGACCTATTGTCTCTGTGCATTAAAATTCGATTCAAATTCGATACATCAGTGCACAAGGGCTCCCATGTTGAGATTTTCAGAGGGGCAAGGATAAATACACCGTTTTTCTATGATTTACTAAAACAAAACTTATCAACAGCTTAATCACGACAATATTTACAAAATTAAAGGTGCAAAAACTTAAAAAGAACAATGTCATGAAGTACATTAAACCTACCTTAAAGTATACTGGAAGTTGATTGGGAATGCTTAAAAGAGTATAATAACTTAGTAAACTTTATATCGTCGTCGGAACTGCAATATCCCCTATGTGGCATTTTTTAACTTTTCATGATTTTGCACCAGTTTATAGTTCTGTGTACTCTGCATACTGTATAAAAAATTCATGTGAAAACAACTTCTACTTTTTGAGATATAACAACTTTAAAGTACCTCAATTGTATTCAAGACTGTAGTACTGAGGGGGTATTGCAGTTCCGACGACGATATTAATTATGAAATATTTGTCAAATGTGTCCCTGCAAAAGAAACTCTGTCTCAAAGTATCTGTGCTGATTTACTAAAGATATTATTAGAAAACTCGAGGTTAAAACAATTTATCTTAAAAAGTCTAAATACAAAATTGAAAATTCAAAACCCTACTATCAGGAATTTGTTGTGTTGTGTAGGGAAGTCAAGAAAGACATGAAAATAGCCTATAAGACCCTTATATTAAATTCTGAAAATAATATAAATAATGATCCAGGTCAACTGTAGGAATTTATTAAAAACGAAACAAAATATCTTCAACCGAATATATTTAAATTTGAAGGTCGGATTTGTGTAACAATGAAGAAATAGCTAATATGTTTGCACAGTATTTCCAATCAGTATTTTTATCCTCTTCCCAACCGTTCAGTAATTTTGATAGTAATTCTAGGGGCTACGAGGAATTGAAATACTGTCTGTTGACCAAATGCATTTGAATGAAATAGAATAAGACTATCAAGAATCTAAAATCCAAAACGACAATTGGATCTGATGGGATACCGTCCTATATAGTCAAAGGATGTATTGATATATTTAAACATCCCCTATTGATTGCGTTCAACTTAGCACTAAAAACGTGAATTTTCTCTAACAAATGGAAATCTACTTTAGTTTGTCCTATACCTAAACAAACGACAGGCAAGAAATTACCAACCACAGGCCTATAGCAATCTTACCGGTCTTTGCAAAAGTCTTTGAACAGATTGTATCTCAACGAATTATTAATCATGTGAAGCCAGTTATCTCAACTAACAAACATGGTTTTGTTTCACAAAAATCCACGGCAACAGACCTTGCAATTGTTACATATTTTATTGCAAACTCGTTGAACGAAGGAAAGCAAATCGATGTGATTTATATTGACTCTGAAAAGGCATTTGACAGAGTTAATCACAATGTAATACTAGGTAAATTAAATCAATATAAGTCTCTCCATCCTTGATTAAGTTCATGTATTCTTATATAACTAATCGCAGATCATCTGTTCTGTTTAAGGAATACAAATCTGATAAATATACAACACTGTCAGGAGTCCCGCAAGGCTCGAATCTTGGGCCGTTCTTATTCCTCTTGTTCATTAATGGCCTACCGGATAATGAAAAAGTGCTATTTGCGGATGACCTCAAAATATAAGCTAAAATTAATTCCTGGAAGATCCTACATCATCATTTAAGCAACTACATCATCATTTAAGCAACTTTACTAGCTGGTACACTATCGATCAACTTTCAGTCAATACGAAGTTTTATCATTGAGTAGAAATAAAACGATTATTTCATTATTTAATTATTAATTTCATTAGTATGCATTAATTTGGCCCGACGTAGTTGAAGATCTTTGTGTTACGTTTGATATGAAATTAACATTTAACAGCTGTATAACAAATATTACAAATGAAGCTTTTAAAATGCTAGGATTTCTAATAAGGATGCGAAGAAAGTTTAAAAACGTTTCTACACTAGAGAAAATGTATTATATTTATATTTCGTTAGAGCGAAGGCGTAACACTTCTGATCTGTAATTCCTTGGGAAAATAATTCAAAATGGCTTAGACTGCACAGATTTAGTATCATTGTTACAGTTTCGTTATTAAAAACTCGCGTAGACAACACTGATCCCTTCCACTTCAAAAAGACTAGGACAAATGTAATGAAGTCACCAATCTGGAGAATATGTAACTACCTACAATGAGATGTGTAGAACTTGCATCAAATTGGATATATATGATATGTCATCCAAAGCATTTAGAAATATTGTAATAAAAATGTATGTAAATTGGCATTGAAAATATGGACACTCTAAATGGGCTATAAAGAATGTTGTGTTGACAATTAATAAATAAAATATAGAAAGAACATATAAACATTTTATTTTTGTTTTCTATCTTGCAAAGTATAATTTTCTCTGGCTAGGGGAGGGGATGCGATCACCCCTCTCTGCCCCCTCTTGATGAGCGCCCTTGCCAGTGCATGGTCTTTATTTCAGTATACTTTATTTCCGGCCATACTGTAATAATTACTAAGGCTCCGAGAGTCTCTTCATAGTGACCAAAAACTAGAAACAACTTCTGCTTATAGCCTAGTACTATGTTTCAACAGCGCACGATTTCCTATCATAATATGCAACCCACTATAACATAACTGCTATGTGAGGCAACATATCTCCTCAGGATATACTTTGACATGGAAAGACGGGTGCGGGGATATAAGGTCCTACATTGTTAGCAAAAGCTCGCGATATGCTATCAATACGGTGACCATACGTACCGAATTTTGGGGGTCAGTCCCGAATTTTAGGGTCGTACCCCAAAAGAAATACGAAAAGTCCCGAATTTCGTCAAAGATGGCTATATAGTTTTATTTGATATGGACATTTGAAGTATATTGGTATCAAATTGTTTGATGTTTAACAAAAATGAGTGGGTAAGAGTTGATCTATAGTAAATTTAAATATTTTTGGAAAAATAAATTTTAAAAAAATAGTGTTGATATGCGCATGTCTATTATTCAGGCATTGAACTTGTCTTGTAAAACGCATTAGATATTGTTGCTTTATTTTCCAGTGATCAAGTTCATACTAATTTCAAAGTTCTAATGTTGGTACTCAGTGTTCAATTTGTCGGGGGGGGTGCCGGGGAATTTTCCTGGTGCGAAAGGATTTCATCTCTGATTGTTGATTCCGAATATCACCCCAACCTGGTATTTATATTTATTTCTTTTACCTAAACATATAGTATGTTGAAACTAAACAGCATTCCCTAAGTTTAGGATCTCCCCTTCGTAATTTATAGTAAATAAATTACTATCTTATTATTATTATTTTCGAAGTCGAGGTAGTTTGTAATAAAACGTAACTTATAAACTTGTGGTACACAATCTGAATGAAAACTTTCTTTTGGAGGGGAGAGGGTGGCTTTGAAACCACCCAAAAAATCAGAGGGATAAGTTCATTAGATCATGATAAGACCTGTCCCGAATTCTCACTGAGAAAATATGGTTACCGTAGCTATCAAGGACCCTAAACAGGAAAGAGAAAAGTACCGGTGCGATGCGTCACGGTACAACGATCTATTGAAACGGAGAGTTATAAACGATTTTCATCTCCCCTTTGCACTGCAGCATGAGTGATTACGTTGTCAACGACTGAACCCATTCAATTTTAAAACATGTCAGTCGGCTTGAAGCCACCCTGTATTATATTGATAAAATATTGTCTAAAACACTGGTGTAGTCCCTCGATCTCTGAGCTTACAAGTTGTAGAATTCATGATATCTGGTTTGATAACCGTAGCTTTATAAATTGTAATGAAGAAATGGATAGTCTGCCGTATGTATTAAGCAGTCAATCTTATATTTGACGACTGTGTGGAACAAAATACGATAACTATAAACAGTCCCTTAACTCTTACAAATTATTTCTTTTACGATTAACTTTAGAAACAATGGAACGATTTGAATGTAGTTTACTGGAACTTACAAACAACAATGCGCTGTTTAAGTTATAGTAAACTGTACTCAAATCGATCCATACCTTCTAAAGTTAATCACAAATTCTCTAGAAGTCAAGTTAATTTTGGTGCCGTTTGTGCAATAAAGTATTATTCCTTCAGTCCATATTTCATGAATCCTTGTAGGTTAATACTTTGTGACTGAAAAATTGCAATAAATATTACCAATGAAATTCTCATAATTAATGACTTGGTTAGGTATCAATTTAGCACAATATTTTCGCTCTTTATTAGTTAACAATTGCTTCGGATATGGCTTTAAAGTACCGGTATTTTAAATTATTGCTTAAGTTTAAAATCTGGTGATTTGTATTATATTTCTATGGACAGTCGAAATAGCTTGAGATGTTTAGATATATGAAGTAAGTGAAATAATTTTATCAAGTCCTTGTAAAAATATTTTCCATTGGAACTCTAACTTTCTCTCTCTCTCTCTCTCTCTCTCTCTCTCTCTCTCTCTCTCTCTCTCTCTCTCGTGAAATAAATGATAGTAGTTGGGCGTAGAAGTTGTCAAGGCATATCTAACCTCAATTATTGCAATATTTTGTGTGCAAATATTATCGATTTCGAAAGGATTTTCCAAAATGAGTCTCATCAGCAGAGACAGTAGAATTTCTGGAGTAAAAGTGTTTAAATTTCTTGAGTGAAAATATCTGGTGTAGTAAAAAGTAATCCATTATTTTGCCAATAGATGGCTTCAGTGATCTGTATCTCGCGTTGTATAAGTCCGATCGGGTTCAACGAGATGGCGTTCAAAGGATGAGATTGCGTACTACAAACACTGTTCAGATAGTTGTGATGAGTTGACTCAGTGTTGTGTGAGCGCGTCAAAATGGACACTAGCAAAGAGAAAATACGCTATATTTTACAGTTTTTCTTCGATAAAGGCGAATACGCAAGCCAGGCGGCTGCAAATGTGAACAGTGTTTATGGTCCTGATACTGTAACAGCCAATCACGCGCAATTTTGGTTTCGTCGATTCCGTTCCGGTAATTTTGACGTCAAAGATGTACCACGCACTGGAAGGCCAAGTGTCGAAAATGTCGATAAAATCATGGACATTGTCGTGTCCGACCGTCATGTAAGCACTGTTTCGATTGCCCAAGAGCTAAACATTGCACAAAAAACCGTGTGGAACCATTTGCATAAGGCTGGATACACAAAGAAGCTTGATGTATGGGTGCCACACGAGTTAACGCAAAAAAACCTCATGGACCGAATTTCCATCTGCGAATCGCTGCTGAATCGCAACAAAAGCGACCCATTTCTGAAGCGGTTGGTGACTGGTGATGAAAAGTGGATCACTTACGACAACGTCACGCGAAAATGGTCGTGGTCAAAGCGCGGTGCACCGGCGCAAACGGTGCCCAAGCCAGGATTGACGGCCAGGAAGGTTTTGCTGTGTGTTTGGTGGGATTGGCAGGGAATTATCTACTATGAGCTGCTCCCCTACGGCCAAACCCTTAACTCGGAACTATACTGTCAACAATTGGACCGTCTGAAGGCAGCAATCGCCCAGAAGCGCCCAGCTTTGGCCAATAGGAGAGGCATTGTGTTCCACCAGGACAACGCCAGGCCACACACATCGATCGTGACTCCGGGAGCTTGGTTGGGAGGTTCTTATGCATCCACCTTATAGTCCGTGCCTGGCACCGAGTGATTACCATCTGTTCCTGTCCATGGCGAACACGTTTGCTGGTGAAAAATTCGCTTCAAGAGAGGCTTGTGAACATCGACTGTCTCAATTTTTTGCCAATAGGGACAAGGGCTTCTACGAGAGAGGCATCATGATATTACCTTCCAAATGGCAACACGTTATCGAACAAAACGGCGCATATGTGACCTAAATCGGATCATTCTAACTATGGTAAGTCAAGCCTTCAATGTCATGCAAAAATAATGGATTACTTTTTACTACACCAGATATTTTTTTTCACACCAGTGCAATCTGCTAAAAAGCCTAGATAAAATGCATTTCCTTTCATACAAGCATCTATTAATACTGCTATTTATATATATTTTGTTCCCGATTTTCAAGGCCTTTCACCGCGAAAACCGCCAAATGACACAATGAATGCCCTTGTAACCAAGTAGTTCGTATTTTCCCTGCTAGATGGCAAAGTATGTACGCAAATTTGCTGCCATCTATGAAGTATTCAGTATACTACATTCTAACATTCTCCGTACTATGCGAGTCCAATTTTTGAAGATAAATTATGCTTTTCAATTGATAGGTATTGTTTTCGTGAATGAATCAGTAAAATTGTTTTAGTTATCATTTTCGTGAATGAATCAGTAAAAATGTTATAATTTCTTGAGCAGTACTCAGAATTCGTAGATGGAAGCAGAAGGTCCTTTCGCGAGTCTTTCGTGAGTTAAAAGTAACATTTTCACAAAATGTTAACGGCCACCTATCTACTCCATGCGATTTCTTAAGTATTTTAAATTTTCGCGAGTCGCGAAATTCTGCTGTCCCTACTCATGAGAAAGAAAGTGAAACTGATATCATTACGTGAATGAAAACCCAGACGCAGTGCAGCCGAAGTACACACAGTAAAAGAAAGCTCCTCTTCTTGTACAGTCTACAAGAAAACTGGCAAAATTTATTTTGCGAATAACTTTCGGGTGGATGGAAGATTTGAGTACAGTTTTCAGTAAATTAAAAAAGAACATAATTTTTCTATGAATTACAGAAAACGGAGCACAAATTAGTCCATCCATTTCAAAGCTATTCGCAAATAAATTTGATCAAAGAGAAGAAACTTTCGTCGCTGGCTGAAAACGAAAGAAGTGTGCATAAATAGGGTAAACGTTTATAATTTCGTGATTCATTGCAATTTTCACGGCCATATACCATTACCAAGAGCTGTCCAGTTACCACTATCAAGCAAAATACAGGTGATATTTCTGGGAGCGATCTGGTGTCAAAAAGTTTAATGTAATAACTTTTGATAATGCCGTGGTATGGCAAAATATCCCATGTATCACGAAATTACTACCGTTTAATTTACTACCACTTAAATTACTATTACTTTGGTACAGCAATAAAGCACGATTAGACAAAAAAAAAATCGCTTCACTCCAGCTTGATTTTCTGGTGTGAAGCTAGTTAGCCTAAGAAGTGTACAAGAAGTATAAATTCACTTTCAGGAAGAAGTAATAAACTCTAGTCATCTCTGGTAACAAAATTTGAATACTTTTTGTGAACTGCTCTAAAGACGATTTCAGACAGCATATTTACAAACCTTGTACAAGAAGTGTGTATTTTCTACAGTGTATTTAAACATAACACTTAGATGGATCCAGAATTTCTGAACAAGCCGAATAGGCTTCAAAGATGCTATCACTGACAAGGAAGACCTTTTCTAACGATACCACGGGACGCGGTAGCGGTATGTAGCACACCCCGTCACTATCGTCATAATTGTATTAATTAAATAAAACGAACTTAGATATACAGGTGTTAACTGAACTAGAAGGTCGTCAGTGTCTTTGTCGCCTCGGAACCTGTTAACTGTTGCTGCTGTTCTGGAAACAAACACCATTTCTGCATCGCATTATCACATCCATGAAAACGGTCTTTGTACTATAACCGAGCCTGAGTTGGCACATGAACCACCAAACTCTTAGGAAGGGGACAAAACATTATATTGTTAGAAAAGGTGAGTAATCAAAGCACTAGCATATCGGTCACCTCCTCTGCCTACCGAATTCAATGGTAAACAGTGCTGTAGGCCTATAAAATAACTACCCAATTTGGTACACGTAAAAGACACAACAAGGCAATACGATACTAAGCATGGCACGAATTACCCACTATAAACTAAATGAACTGCTCTATCTTGTTCTTGAAACTTGCCACCAACAGATATTCATCTTTCCAAAGCGGTGTATCAGCTAAGCACCTCCAATCTCGATATGTTGTACATAAGGAGGTCTGTGATTTCTTCCGGTAACTAACATGTACGTTTTATTTACATAAAACCTTACTGCTGCTATATGCAAGAAAATGATGTATTGTCGTCGGTGGATCCTTCTTTGGTTGATCTGCGCTATTGTATTATTATTTAACGGAAAGTATTTTCGCAAGGACAGAAAGTGTTTCGTAGATGGTATAACCCTCATTATATGGCCATGTTCTCTTTTCCAGCCACACTAGGTTCAATGGCAGCGGGAACAACAATCGCATGGACATCGTCATCGCTGCCAATTCTTCAATCACCTGATACCACACCGATGGATCGAAGTGTCACTGATGAAGAAGCATCGTGGATAGGTTCGCTAATGGGACTTGGAGCTTTAATTGGTGCATTAAGTTGTGGCTATATAGCAAACAGACTCGGTCGGAAAGTAACGCTTATTCTGTTAGCCATACCATTTATAGTCAGTTGGATAATAATTTCACAAACAACTTCTTTAACCTTAATTTATTCCTCCCGGCTGCTCTCTGGTATGTCAGTAGGAGCAGAAACAGTCGTTATTCCACTGTATCTAGGAGAAATTGCTGAGATTTCAGTTAGAGGGACAATTGGTGCGTCTATGATAGTTATGATGACAGCGGGTATTCTATTTTCGTATATAGTCGGAGCATTTGCTTCATATGTGTGGTTGGCTTACGCAAGTTGCATTATCCCTGTTCTCGCCATAATATTTATGTGTTTCATGCCTGAATCTCCTTATTATTACCTTATGAAGAAACAAAATGAAAAAGCTGAAACTTCTCTGACTTGGCTTCGAGGCAAAGACTACGACATTCAAATTGAATTAGATCAACTGAGTGCTGTAATCACCAGTACTCAGAACGAGAAACAACCTTCAATTTGTGAGTCCTTATCTGATAAGCTTATTGTAAAGATTCTTATAATTACCACCGCCTTACAAGGATTTCAGCAACTAGTAGGTATTAATGCTGTTGTTTTTTACATGAGACAAATATTTCAAATGGCTGGAAGTGCTTTAAACCCTTCAGTATCAACCATTATTATCGGTGTGGTTCACATGATGTCCTCCACAACATCTTCCATCCTTGTCGACCAAGTTGGAAGAAAAATGTTGCTCTTAATCTCTACCAGTGTGATGGCAATTTGCACGGCAATATTTGGTGTATATTTTTGCTTGCAAGGATACATGGACCTTAATAATTATGGCTACATTCCTTTAATATGTCTTGTAACATATTTCATTTCATTTTCACTTGGATTTGGTCCTTTACCATTCGTTGTAGCAGCTGAAATGATGCCACCGGATGTCAGAGATTGTGGAAACGCCATTGCTGTTTCATTTAACTGGTGTCTTGTGTTCATTGTCACAAAGTTCTTCCCTAATCTTATCGCTGTTGGAGGTGCTTACACTCCATTCTGGGTATTTTCAGGATTCTGTATCCTTGCAATAATATTTGTTGCAATATTCATTCCAGAAACAAAAGGTAAATCCATGGAAGAAATTCAGATGAAACTGTCAGAAACAAGCGCAAGAACAACATCCCGAGTATACAAAGTAAACATAATAAATAGTGATGTTTGAACGACACGAACTTCAAACATTCAAATTATAATACTTTTTAATAGACATCGGTTAGTAATAGACCGGTGCTGTTAACAATTACAAAACTGAAGCCTGTTTCGAATTCAAGCGATTCAAATGAACCACAAATGTATCTTTACACACCATTCAGAGTTGATAATACGATATCGTATGGAAAATCCAAGTCTTGAGCCTATTCGAACAATATAATATCCAACTATTCTTGTGAGTTATTTTTAACTAACAACATTAATGCAAGTTTTGGTTGCATAACAAAATAAGTAGTTATAGACAGTGGTTTAAGTGTGATGAATACCGGATGGAAGAAGATATCAAATGAAAAACAAAATGACTACATTAGTTCCATTAAAAAACTAAATCACTTGATCGTTACATCTCATCTACTTAGTTTCTGAACGAAGAAACAAGTATTTTTCATTATCACAATAATGAACTAACGCAGCGGTATTTCTTTCTAGTTTAGAATTTAAATAGCTCTATTCTTAATAATCACGGAAGAATTCTTCTCCGAAAAGGATCCTCGTGTGTACCAGGGTATGCAACATCTCGCAATAAATTGCTGCCAAATTTCAACCAGCGGCGGTTATTCATGTAAAACCGTTGAAACGTAACTTCACCTAGTATTATTGTTTGTGCCTTCACTAAACAAAAGCATGTTTAAGTATTGATAGTATAAATAACATTAATTGATAGGACTACAACAAAGCTGATGTAGAAAAATAGTTAATGAAAGCTAACACCTAAAGATTGCTCAGCACCTAGCAACTTGCAGAAGTGGGTGTTATGGGTGAACGGGGTAAAGCCTGGAAATGAAGGATAACGAGCAATGAAATAGAAAGAAGGAACAAGAGACTTCGTAGGCCATCAGTTACTATTTAAATAGCAAGAAACCACTGAATCTAGTTGAGTTTGTGTAATTGTCTAGTACGTTACCAGTGTTTGTGCAGAAAAGAAAGTCCGGTAATTCGTTTTCTGCACTGTGATGGTATCCACGGTCTAATGTCGTATCAAATCGAAGAGAAAATGGCACTCGGTGACTACGATTTCCCGAAAAATAAAAGTGATTGTAAATGTATATTTTAAGTTTATCATTCTAGGTATCATCTGGGCATTGACTGACTGACTTAAGAAAAAAAATCTGAAAAATCCCTACGTCAGAATGGTTTACGTAAACTGGGTGCCTGTTCTAGTGCCTATCCATTATCATTGGGTCTGGAGCCATGGAGGGACTGGGATTCCCAGCTGCTTCTAGCCTATTGTTGGCCCTACATGAAATCACTTTCTTAGCTCCATAAATTTTTCGTGCAACTCCTGCAGTTTATGGCTTGCGGCGTTCCTGGTAGCCAGATATCATTGCAATCAGATCACAGGCACAGTGGGAAAATTATTCTAGAGTACCTTTCAAATATTATCATCACAATAACACGGGGGAAATAATTCCTATAACAATAGCAAAAAATTACTACAAAAGGACATCGAGAAAATGACCTTAACCGTTTAGTAATAAACATTACAGAAACCACCATAAGATACTTGTACATAATTTCTATGCAACTGATACCAGCTAATCCTTTTAGTTTTGAATAGCTAAATCCCACGGAAGTCAGAAATCTAGTATTCGTATTCCCCGAATTCATACGTCCTCACATTTTAGATAAGAAACTTTTTTCTTATATACCTTTGCTGTCGCTTGAAACTAAGTACTGCGATTACTTATGACTAGAAAACAATTATTGATAACATCGTTGAATGTCCACCTGTTCAGTGTTGTATCAATGATTAAACGTTTAAATACTATGTTCATAACACCGTTGAATGTCCACCTCTTCAACGTTGTATTCAAATTTGCATAAACAATTAAATGTTTAAATAATCATTGAATAAACGCTGTAAAAGAAGGTCATTCAACGGTTTTATCAATATGAAACCTATGTCTTTCCTGTGCGTGATAACTGAGGATTAAGAAACGTTATAATTTGGTAACTTTAATATTGCCAAACAAGAGTATTTGACATTGATTTTATGAAACTATTATAAGAGTAAAAAGCTTTGCGAAGAGGATTATTGTTGAGATTTGTAACAGAAAAGTATCTTTAGGTTGTACCCCCAAAGTAATATAGAACTTTTATTCCACAGTCTACAAGTAGGTGGTATTTCATATTCTAAACTAAACAAAATAAAATGAAATTTTAAATTTATGTTTAGTTTCTCTGAGTTATAGAACAATTTTTTTTCCTAATGCATCTTGACATACTTAACTAAAACTTGTTTGTTAATTGTCAGAAAATTGTTTCTTAATTCCATCAAATGAACAGTTTTCTGTACAAATAAGTTTATACAATTAAAAGTTACTGAACGAATGGCGCTTAGCATTACTTCGTTTAGCTACAAAATTATTAAAATTAGAAGAAACATATTTATGATATTTTTATATATGCATTATAAATTAAGCAACATACTTAAACATTTTAATGTACATTTCGTAAACTTAAACATTCAGCATCTTCGTTGTGTTCTACCTCTCTTGAACAAAATATTTGTAACCTTTTTTGTATGTACAGTATAAGTTAATAAATGTTTATATAAAAAGAGTGTTTCATTTACCTATTTGCAAATTGGGAAGAAATTGTTTCATATTACACTTACACATTAGAGAGAGAGAGAGAGGAAAATTGACATCAGCGTACCATCTTCGTGGATATTACATCCGTGGTGTGGTATACTGGCAACACTTAAATCATATAAAAGGCAGCACTTGATAATATTCGAAGAATTGCGTAATATCCCAAAAGGTCCAGATGGTAAGCTACTGCGGAACAATGCAGAAACTAGTTGCAGGTTTAAAATTCGTCGTGACTGATAACCCACGGAACTGAAAAATATGTTTAAAAAACGCTAGACACAGCACTTCACTACTCTCGGTCCGGCATATAGACTGAGGCCCAGCATTGCATTACCATATAAGCGGACCGGGAGTATAGTGATGTGCTTGCTGTCTATAGCAGTTTTTATATGTTTTAGTTTTAAGTGTCGACATGATTTTAGTTTGCGGGCAATTCCCCAACATCCTCTAAAAGAATGAAAATATTACCTTGTGTCCTTCGGTATGGTAAACTCCTCGATGTGGACCTGTAGATTGGTTCTTGGTGCATCCCCATGCAGTCAGTGTTCTCGTTGTTTGGTTCTGGGAGATACTCACACCCCGCCAACCGCACTGACAGTTTATTAATTAAAACCAGAGCAGGTCCGGCAGGCAGCATGAAAGGCCTCACAACAATTCCAGCTCCAAGGAGCTCTCGAAAAGCGATTTCGAACTGTACAAAATTCAAATAACAGTTTTTTTATTATTTTAATTTTTAATTTATTAATTCTAGAACGAAATTGACACAAATCAATCACGTATTTCGTCACTGAAAACAATAACTAATAAAGTCTCAGTGCTGAAATTTTTACCACTTGTTACTACACAGGCATTGCAAATTTAGTGCAAATTTAGAATTTTTGAAGTGTGTCCCTTTTGAGATATTTGACATTGAAAATATCCGATTTTAGAAAAATCGCAATGTTTGCAAACCGACAAAAAAGTAAAGGATATAATTCTCAGATCTATAGACAAAAAATTGAAGGTGAGTTTCAGTTATTTTTTTAAGAAAATAAAAAATTAAGATTTTGATGATTCAAACATCAATATTCAACGCTTTTTTTGTTGCCGAAGTGTTAAAGTAAGCCTAAATGTGCACAGAACATAAAATGTTGTACATTGCATTATCTTTGATATTGTTTTTGTTTGAATTCAATATATTTAAAAACAAAAGAGCTATAGAGTTTACCGCAAACCTCTGAAAAGTGTAAAATACACTGACGCGCCTATACAAAATGGCCGCTACAAAAAACTGAACAACTAACAAATTATTGAATGCCTGTTTGCAACATTATGAATGTAGTACAAACTTAGGTAAAAAAAATGAAAATAAATAAATCTTGTTAGCAACCTTCTAAAATGAAATTAACTTATTCAATATGGATTGGCCCTGAAGGAAGTGCAACGAAGCAATGCTTGTGACTCGATTGCTTATAATAATACTCACTCCTTTCCACATGATTTCGCAACATATCGTACACAGTTTCACCAGGTAAATGCCGGGATGGTACCTTAAGAAAGGCCCTGGCCGATACTTTGCTCATCCTAGCCTTACCCAATCCGGACCTGAGCCAAAGATGCTAAAAGGCTATAAATAAATTAAACTCAAATATAGCGTTGACAGCAAATGAACCTTTAAGTGAGTCACATGAAGTTGAAAAACGCTTATTCTCCTTACTGCCATTAGTTCAGAGTACCTGCCGCAGGTTTCTGCTTCACGTACTCTTTTTAACAAACGATGCTTATAGAACTACTCTTCGTTTTCATCTTCACACCGATTTCAAATTCGCATTGGCTTGAAATCTTGGAACAAATACAGATTAATGGATACAGGCTTCACCGTTCCGATTCACCATTCCAATAGCGGTGAACTGAATGTTACAAGTAATGTCACAGAGTAGAAGCACTACGCACACCGGAACTGGTGAACCGGAATTGGTAACCCAATAACCACAATTTCACTAGTAATTTTACACAAGAAGTTAGAAATTAGGCTACTAACTTCTAATTAACCTATCTACTAACTACTACATAATTTCTAATTAAGCTATCACACTACATAAGTGCATAGTCTTCATACAAAAGGTCGAATTTGGACCAGGGTATGTTCCGTATCTCGAAAACGGTAACTCCTATAAAAAAAAAATAAGCATCAGTTTGCCAATACGAGGCGTGCAATTGATCCCCAAAATCCCCTGGTACCAACCATTTTTTGCTAAAGCAAAAAGACAGACAGGATAACAAAGGCTTTTCCTATCATTTGTGAAAATATTGTGATTGGGCTAAAAAAAAAAAGTCATAGCTTTTGAACCCCTTCACCGATTTTGATGTGTGATACACCGTTTGAAAAATATTGAAGCGTAGATTACGAGTCCGTAAGTTTCGGCCGCCTATATGGTCTGGGGTCAGTGCTATCACCAGAAATGTGAAATTCTGATTTTTTTTCGAACCGCCCTATGGGGTTCCAGGGAGGTCTAACCAATCCATTTTTTATCTGTGTTTTAGTATGGCAAAGAGCTTTCAAATGCAAGTTCAAGCATCAAAATCGGGCTTATAGTTCGCGAGATCCGAAATTAGCTGTATATATGTGAGTGCCGGTAACAGACTCGTTTCTTAGCGTCACTACCGTTCTTTGTGATAAGTTTTGACTTATAGAGCATGTCTAAAAGTAATTGTGATGCACTTAACGTTGAATTCCTCAGATCGAAACATGGAAAATGTATTTTTGAAGAAACGTCAGCACATGCTCAGTTCTTGAGCTAGAAACACACAAATGTGTCTACTTTCTAGAATCTTTACAAATGACGTAGAATCTTTACAAATAATTACATTAGACGTCTTAGCTTAATAACATACATTAACACTGTGCCCAAGAAATGTATTTGAGCTTTTTTGATTGAAGAATGCAATTTCGAGAAAATTAGTATGCTTGACTATAAATCTATTACTTGAGATTAAATTTCACGTGCAAATTTCCTCTATGGCACAGCCCGTCGAAGTAAACTTAGCTCAAACACAAAACTTGGATACAAATTTGATTGGGGAAGCTGGGGCACACATGAGAAATTGTTTATATTTATTTTTCTCCTTTTCTCTCATTCTTTATATATTAATTTTATTATTTGGTAAACTAAATAAACATATTTAAAAAGTGGTAGAGTGTTCACCTCTGGTGTATGAGGTCCTCAGTTCGATCCCAGCTCATGCTATGTGGACTTTGTTTCTGTGTGTGGGTTTTCTCTGAGTTTTCCCGTTTCCTACCACTTTCTTCATTTCACAGATTCTCCCATTATCATCCACGTGACCTGAACCAAAGCTGCCTAAAGGCCTTAAAATAAAATTCAAATTACAAATTTGACTATTATTTGCGTCGTTTGTTACAATGCAACGTGACAGTTATAGTGGTGTTAGATCCAGATCTACGAAGTTTTAGACATTTCTTTAAATGTACTTAATTCTTAATTACGTGTGAGCAATTGATCACACACGTGCTAATTTATAGCTTATAAAATACCTTGAAGTGATTTCTAATTCCTTGAAGAAAGTTGTATTCTTGTTATGGTGTTAGGATAATTCTTCTCTCAAATTGACCTTCACTTTTAAAACACTCTGTATAAACGAATTGGTAATAATAATGAAAAATCGCACTGCTGGGAAAATCTCTACCAAAATATTTGTGAGTTCTTAATTTAACATGGGAATAATCATACTTTATGTGGAACTTAAAAAAGGCGCTATTTTTTTTAATGACGTTTTGAGGTGACCTGTGATTATAAAATTAATATTCTTAACCTCAGAATCAAATTCTATACCTACTGTTTGAAACCCCCTGAATGGAATTTCATGAAAATCAGATGATTTTAAAGAATTGTTATATTTCGGGCTGTCGCCATCTTGAATTTTTCAAATGTCACCATTTTTAGCCTCAGAATAAAACCATCTGATTTTCTGATCAGGTCCCTTGAAACCCCCAGACATGAAACCTGACGAATATCTAGTGATCTTTAAAATAATGAAATTTTGGGTTTTCGCCATCTTGAATTTCGAATATCACCGTTTTCTGATTAGGAATCGAACTCAGCGACCCTTGAAACCTCAACATATAGAATTTCTCCAATATATGTTTTTTTTTTTTATTATGACATTTCGGGCTGCTGCCATGTTGAATTTGAAGGTTCAACATTTTTAACCCCAGAATAGAACTCGAAGCCCCTTGAAACACCTAGATATGGAATTTCAAGAAAATCTAGTGACTTAAAAATAATGACATTTTGGGTTTTCGCCGTCTTCTTTAAAATCCATCATTCTTGGGCTTGCAATCCTACTCAGCGTGTTTTGGAATCAACAGGAATCATAATAGTACTTATGGAATCGCAATAATAGACATCTCTTGTTGCATAGTTAATTTATCTCTTTTATCAAAGTTCTTAAGTCTAAATTATACTCCTGTGAGAACAATAAAAGCATCACAGTTGGCAGCGCCATTTACGAAGTAAGTCACAGGAGAAAAATAGTAGAAGGACAGACTTACGGACTTTCGAGATGCCTAAATTCAGTAATTGGAGCAAATATGTTCGAGAAAATTTGTTGCTGCACATTTGGTTCGATCATAAGAAAATTTATTTTTGTATTTCGATGGAAAAAAGGGCATGCAATGAAAAGATCTTGACTAAGAATTAGCAGTACAAGGTGCAGAATTATATTATACACTATCAGTGACGTAGGAGTCCCATTATTGTTCACCCATATAAGAGTGATTTAGAATGTTCTATGTCATGTCATTTGTGAGTTAAAAGCTTCTTTATGATACAGTGTTACTAACTTCAGATGATATAGATGACTAAAATGATTTTAGGTGATTATAATTCCAAAGAATTGTTTCAATTTACCGAAGATTGCAGACGGGATGAACCAAGATTTTCAGTCGATTTATCTTAAATTTTAACTCTAAATCACTTGTGGTGCTTATTGATCTGACCATCGTCGAAAGATGACTAGCGTCTTATGTATGTTTATCAGTCAGTAACAATAGACTCATTATAGACCCTTAATAAATATTAAAGAAATTTAAACTGTTCAAGGGTCCAATTAAACAGAAAAATCGAATGCTCAGATTGAAAATTCAGTACATTAACCACAAGTATA
>JAGDQP010030271.1:0-22731 GCA_022664845.1 Lepisma saccharinum | reverse complement strand
AATAACCTCTGCATGAATTGCCTGCGGGAAAATCACCGAGCAAGTGAATGCAAATCATGTTCCTGTAAAAGATGTGGCAAGAAGCATAACACGTTGTTGCATTATAATAAACCGTGAAGCAGCTCCTCCGCAGGGGAGCAGAAAGGGGATGTTAACGCAAGAAGCAACGCAGCGATTGGAGGCCAGGAGGAACAAGAAAATGCTCAAGGGTCGTATTGCACCCTTAAAGGGTTGCATACTTCACAGGTGCTACTGTCTACGGTCCTGGTAAAGATTAGGAACAATGGGTTACGTGTCGATGTCTCTTGGACAGTACATCCCAGAGCCATTTCATTTCGGAAGCGGTAGTACAGCGGCTGAGGCTAAGGAAGCGCAGAAGACATATACCCATCCAGGGTATAAACAACGCAGAGTCGGAGGTGCGGTTTTGTGTTGATATCGCAGTACAGTCAATGGTGACACCATATCAAATAGATATCAGTTGCTCAGTGTTGCCACGCATTACGGATAATTTGCCTGCAGAAAGTGTGGACTGCAGGGATTGGAACATTCCTAAGGACATAGCACTGGCGGATCCCACCTTCAACGTTCCGGGGAAAATTGATTTGTTGCTGGGTGCAGCAGTATTCTTCAAAATACTCAAGGCCGAACGAAAGCTGCTACGGGAAGAGCTTCCGTTACTACAAGACACACATCTAGGTTGGGTCATCGCAGGAGGCATACCACCAGAATGCAACAAGAGCAGTCCAGTGATGTCATTCTAGACCAGAACAGAAGACAACTTTCACGATCAGATTCGTGGTTTCTGGGAGATAGAAGAGGTGTTTACCACCCGAAGGACGTCCGAAGAATTGTCCTGTGAAAAACATTTCAAAGAAACTTTTGAGAGAGATGTAACAGGCCAATTTGTGGTTCAAATATCATTACATGAAGACAGAAGTGCATTGGATGATTCCTTTCAGCGAGCAGTGGTTAGATTAAGCCAACTGGAGCGGAAACTAGTGCATCAACCGAATTTACGGACAGAGTATGGGAAATTCTTGAATGAATACGAACAGCTGTGTCACATGAAGGCAATTCGGAAACCACAGTTAGAAGAGGAGACCAAGGGAGCATCCTTTTATCTCCTGCATCACGCAGTGTTCAAACCCAGTAGCACCACTACGAAGGTCCGCGTAGTGTTCGATGCGTCAGTCAAGTCAACTAGTGGCAAGTCATTAAACGATCTTCTCATGGTTGGTCCTACGTTGCAGCAAGACCTGTTTTCCATTATACTGAGATTTCGTACCCAACCGGTAGTGTTTACGGCAGACATCGAGAAGATGTACCGTGCTATAGGACTACATCCGGATGACACTTCCTTGCAACGCATTCTCTGGCGGAAGTCACCTGACGAACCGATTCAAATATATAAACTACAAACTCTGACATATGTCATGGCGTCTTCATAATTTCTAGCCACAAGATGTTTGCAGCAATTAGCAGAAGAAGAATCACATTTGTTCCCTCAGGCATCAAAAATATTACGGGAATATTTCTTTATGGACGATCTTGCGAGCGGCGCGAGCGACACAGAAGATGCCCTAAAATTACAAGCTGAACTCACCTCCTTGCTTCAAAGGGGAGGATTTAATGTACGGAAATGGTGCTCTAACAGCGCAACTTTGTTGGAAGTCATTCCACCAACAAACCGAGAAAATGAATTTCCAAGATGCGAAGGGTGTCAACACGTTAGGCCTATCATGGCATCCAGGCAAGGACAAATTTTTCATTAAGTATCGACCACCAGACGTCATTGAAAGTTCAAATCGCATCACCATGCGCCAGGTAGCGTTAGGAGTCGCAACCATCTTCGACCCCCTGGGTTTAATAAGCCCAGTAGTAATCACATACAAGTGTTTTTTTGCAAAGATTGTGGTTAGAGCCAATCACATTAGATGATGAATTACCTACGGAACTTCTCGCAAGGTGGCTACACTTGCAACAGCAGTTAACATGCATCAAGGATATTCAAGTAGATCGTTTCGTTTTAGTGGAAGGAGAGCCAACCAATATTGAAATACACGGGTTCGCTGATGTCTCTGAAGCAGCTTACGGAGCTTGTATCTACGTGCGTTCAACCAATCAGAACGGTCAGACAAGACGCAACTGCTTTGTAAGAAATCAAGAGTAGCTCCGTTGAAGAAAAATACATTAGCTCGGCTGGAATTGTGTGCAGGTAACTTTGCTGCAGAAAATTCTACCTGTGTTACGGCTTAAGATAGACAAGTTTTATTTGTGGTCTGATTCTCAAATTGTGATTGCTTTGCTTTCGTCACCGCCCACAAGATGGAAAACGTTCGTTGCTAACAGAGTAGCACAAATACAAGACATGACTCACACCAGCGATTGGCAACACTTCCGATCAGCGGACAATCCTGCGGAAATGATCTCACGTGGTATCGAACCTGCTGTTATTCTGGACCGAAGGCTCTGGTGGGAGGGGCCTCAATGGTTGTCCCAACCCAAGGATTCATGGCCTTCTTCAGCAAAGAAATCGAACATTCAAGACGTTCCCGAAGCAAGGGAGAAGACAGTTGTGGCATTAACTACGCAGGAGCCGCAAGATGACGTTATCAGCAAGTTTTCCGGATTATCGAGGCTAATACGAGTGCTGGCTTATTGTCGCAGGTTTATGCAGAATGCAAGAAGAAGGGGCGTGCGCAAGACAGACAGCTTATCAATGGACGAATTGCACGATTCACTACAGCAGTAAATCAAATTAGTACAACAAAAGGAATATAAGCACGAAATACATAATATCAGTTCAGGAAGACAAATTTCACCACGTAGCTCACTCAAGAATTTGTGCCCTATATTGGATACGAACCTAGTACTGCGAGTAGGGGGGCAGTTGGAGAACAGTACTCTTCCATACGAAGTCAAACATCCAGTCATTCTTCCTCCAAATTCACATCTGGCAACACTTATTGTTGAAAATGAACATAAAAAACACCTCCACGCTGGTTTACAATTACTAGTATCGTCCCTGCGCCAACGATATTGGATTCCTAAGTGTCGTCAATTAGCAAAGAAAATCATTCATCATTGTGTAACGTGCTTTCGTCTTAAGGCGTCGTCTCTAACGCAACAGATGGGACAATTACCATCTCACAGAGTTGAGCCTGCACACGCCTTTTTGAACTCTGCAGTAGACTATGCAGGATCCCTTAACATCAAATCAGGCTTCATTAGAAGCAAATCGCACAGAAAATGCTATGTAGCTGTATTTGTTTGTCTGGCTACAAAGCTATTCATCTGGAAGCTGTCAGTGATCTTACTACCGAATCATTTATTGCAGCAATAAAGAGATTCATTTCAAGAAGAGGCAAATGTGTAAACATTTACAGTGATAATGGCACAACATTTGTGGGCGCGAATAATGCTATTAAGGATCTATACAAGATGTTACGGGAGGCCACATTTCGCATGAGGTGGAGGAGTTCACCTCCTCGGAAGGAATACAATGGCATTTCATCCAAGCTCAGTCTCCACACTTCGTAGGATTGTGGGAAACGGCAGTGAAATCTATGAAATACTATCTCCTCAGAACAACAAGGGGCGCGACTTTGACATTTGAAGAGCTCTGTACGCTCTTAATGCAGATTGAGGCGTGTCTCAACTCCCGTCCTATCACAAAGCTCAGCGATGATCCAAATGACGCAAACATTTTAAGCCCTTGTTATTTTCTCATAGGCAGACCCCTCACCTCTATCCCTGAGCCAGATTTAACTGACCTTCCCAACAACAGACTAGACCACTGGCAGCGCATACAAAAATTTTCTCAAATCATTTGGCATCGTTAGTCCAAAGAATATTTAAATGGACTCCAGCAGCGAAACAAGTGGCAATTTCGAAAGAACAATATAACCCCAGGTACTGTTGTGTTGTTGAAGGAAGTAAACCTTCCTCCATTGTCATGGTGTTTAGGTGTTATTGAAGAAGTGCATCCCGGGAAGGACTCGCTTGTGAGAGTTGTTACTGTACGAACTGCAAGCGGCGTCTACAAACGTTCCGTGACTAAATTGGTTCCATTTCCTTCCCCAGACTCTTCCCGTGTGTGACAAGTATTGGTGCAAGTTTCTATTGTCTTGTTGGTCGCTTAATCCGACCAACAGAGGGGGGTATGTTGCGAGTTTTCTTCCAAAACAGTGTTGTTTTTTCTTTGCCCACAGATGGCATTGAAATGCTTTTTCTCAAGTAGTGAGAGATTTTGGTATTTCACCCCAAGAAGCACTCCCGTGGAGAGGGAGAGACAGAAAAAAAAGAAGTCTTCCGAATGTAGAACGAGAAGGGTCTGTGAGGTCCAGCAGTGAGTGACCAGAGACACAGTGCGCGTTTTAGTTGTGTAATAACATTACAATTTACACATTATACACATAAACAATGTGAGCAATCATCGTTCTTATCATATCATGAACATCATTGTAGCGATCACACATTGACTCGAGTGCTACTAATACAGTTCAATATAAGATTCAATCGGGAGAAAGACAGTGTTATTTTGTGTAATCAGTGTTCTTACGAACAAGCAACAAAACTAACAATTATATTTAATCGATCAATAGCAAATTTCATTATCAGACATCATTCTTAACAAGTGTTATTCCATATACCTTTCTTTATTATGTAATATTTAATTCTGTCATTAAATCGCATTAATCAAGCAATCGTGTATCCGTGGATGCGAATCCCCTATGTGATCTACAGTCTATTAAAATTTAATAGTGGTCCTCCGATATCTTTGCAATCAAACACACACCAACAGAAGTCTTTGAGGATACCCTACCACATAAGTTCTACAGTCAATGGTATGGAAATATACGGTAGAGCTCTACAGTTCATTTCCCCACGCTTTCGGTAGCCTATTGCGACCAAACGAAGTATTTTTGGGACATCGGTTTGTTTCGCGCCTTTTTTAGAGACTTTGACACATTTAGCGCGTTTTAGGACATTCTTTCAGCTGCTGTGGCGCGTTTCTCAGCTCTGTTGTTGGCAACACTGATCACTGGATTAAACGTTTACACACACTAACCAGATAGAAGCACTGAATCGCGAGTCAATCGCATAAACAAAGTCAAGGACATTTCCGGCGACTTCTCTCTTTCTTTTTTTTCTTGAGAACAGCTGATATAAATTCCATTTACATCTACAATCTTTTTGGTGCAGGATTCCAAGGGATTGTAATATATTTCGGTGACTGAAACCAATTTAATGCAAATAACGAGTATGGTCTTCACAACATTAGCAGTGGTGTTCTTGCTGAAAAATCCACTACGCACTGTTTGCTCAATCTGATGCAGTCTGGTGACACATTGCTTCGGGATTACGAAAGAGAGATCTTTCTCTTGAAACAGAAAGTATTTTTAACTCCATTAAAAAAACTAGTTTCTAATTTTTTTTTCTTGCTAAAGAAACTAAAACAACTGGTACCAATGAAGAGTTGCAAGGTTCAAAAGACATAACAAATGATCAACAATTATTCAGTTTTAGAGAGAAATCAACCTCAAAATATTACCATGACACGAAATATTCAGGGGGTGTAGCCACGGGGGACACAGGGGGGCGGGCCTCCCAAATAGTGCATATGCCTCCCAAATTAAAATTGGGATAATGCAGTAGATAAAGTAAGTTTCAGGCACTTCGTGCACGATTCCTGCAGGTCACCCTATCTGAAATCGTTCAGTTTTAGAATAGTAAAAATAATATTTATATCTTTTGTATAAAAATAGTTCAAAACAAGTATTATTTTTTTACCAATCTATTCATTAATAACTGTCAGTTTTGTATTGCAGCGCATGCCAAAATTTGTGTTAGCAGACGTTTACGGGAAAATGTAGTATCTGTGGACTGGTTTTTCATAGGACAAACAAAAAAACATTATTTCCTTCAAAACCCGCTTGATAATTTTAATCCTCTGCATGAAAAACCTAAAACATAATCGAACTGGTCAAAATAGTATCCAAATGTGATTGTTTAAATAGAGACAATTCCGGTTTTCAGGACACTTTTTCGCCCAGAAGGGATTCAATATTAAAGTTTATTTTTTGTGCGCGTATCAAAGTATGTTCAACGTTGATATATGATTTCTTAATTATTTATGATTTTTTTTAAAATCCCAAAATTCGTATTTCATGCATATTGAAGGCCCAATATCTGCGGTGGAACATTTTTTTAAATTTAATTATACATTAGTGTCAGGAGAAACTTCGGTACAAACTTGAACTTTGATATTTGAATTTGAAGGGAGCTACAAATTTGCAAATTCTCGTGCGCGTTTTGGTAAATATTATATTACCACCAGAGTGCCAAAGAAAGATTCTGTATTTCATTCCATTGTGCAACCAAGCCTTTTACAAAACGTTGCCACCTTCTATGTATATGTGAAGTGTTTATGCAGCTTCTGTTATTACTTTAAGCATATCAATTATCATTAAAGTAGTAAAATCGTTTTTCATATTTCTGATGGTAATAAAGAATATTTCTTTTAAAAAGCATTCTTTATACGAGTTACCAAAGCACACACGAGCATTTGAATATTCTATGATAAACCAATGCGCAGAAATTAAATTTTCCTTAAACATCTGCTAACACAATTTTTGGTATGCGCCGCAGTACAAAGATGACCGCTATTAATAATTTGGTTGGTATAAAAGTAAAAGAATACCCGTTTTGACTATTCTTATATAAAGGATAAAAACATTTTTTGACAGAGGTTAAGCAACAAAGATGTACGATTTCAGATGCATTATGCAGTTGAATAAATGGTTGAATAAACTTTGAACTATTTCTGATAAAATGTGTTCTTTGATATTTGTAGAAGTGCCCCCCCCCCAAGCAAATATCAGGCCCCCCGCGACAATTTGTCCGATTACATCGCTAGCAATACTGGATTATTCAAAATATCTTTTTGACAAGATGGCTTTTACAGAAAATCAACATTAACTTTTGAAATCAACATAAATCCTTCAGATAGAAAATAATTATGGATGTGAGTAGACTACATGACTAACTGGAACGTTATGGAGAATCCCATGTATTTCAGAACAAAGGATACCTCCCCCTCCCCCTGTGTCCGTGTTTGTAGAACAATACCTGTCAGGTGGAACAAAATAATGATAAATGAGTCCTAACCCAAGTGCTAAGGGTATTGTTCGTGGTTGTCAAGGGGAAGAATGATGATGGTCGCCCTCTTTTGTCATGTATGAATAGACGACGGCGGTAAAAGTGTAATTCTATAGAAGAGGATGACAATGACGGATTGTTTTATTCATACCTAGAAATCTAAGCACAATAGCGTGACAGGTGAGATGGATGATCGGTAATCAAGTGGCGGTGGAGACAGGTTGAATTGTATAGCGTGTATAAGGGGCAGAATGATGGATGGACAGCATTTGTTGTACAGCATAAATAGATGACTGAGGCAAAAGTTTAATTCTAAAGAAGAGTGTGACAATGATGTATGCTCAACAACTGGTGTACAGCATGAATAGACGACGGAGGTAGAAGTGGAAGGCTATAGAAAAAGAGCACAAAAGGATGACATTGATGGATGCATTCGCAAGAGCAAATCTTAGAAACGAACAAAAGCATTGAAATAGTTATGTGTATGGTTGAGTATGGAAGAAGATTTTCTTTGTTAGCCTCCATTAGTCAACGTGGAAAATGGATTGTGGAGATGCATACGCATGTTATTGTAGAGATACTTCGGAATTGAATAAGGGTTGATTCACAATAGAATGAATAAGCCTGACATGTGAGATAGATGGTCTGTAATAACTTAGACAAGTTGAATTCTATAGACATAGATCAACGAGCGGATTTGTAAAGAAATTGTATGAAATTGTATGAGATCATGGATGGACAAACCATGTTAAGAAGATCACTGGTAATGGGATAAGATGCTTTGTGGTGTTAAATCACGTAAGAAGATCTTTGATGGCAATGGCAAAGAAGGTTCAAGAGCTTTATTATAACATGGATGACAAGGGTAGACGTGCTTACATGAGGTGAACAAAAGAATGATAGAGAAATCAGACAAAGGCGAGGATAATCCGGAAATAGACCGTATTGTGAGAAAAATATGTCCTTGCAGTGATTCAAGTTGTTTAAAAAAGAATAGGGAGGGAGCATAAAGAATAGTGTGCTTCGATTTTTGTACTATGAAATGAAATCATAAAGAATATGCCACACAAATAAATAAATATATTTTGTAATTATAGTATTTTCGAGTAACAATTAGCTAATTGGTTTGCTGACTTGTCTTGTAAGAAAAGAATGGACAGAGATTTCTTGCGTTGCGGCAGAACCATCCTACTTCAACTGTTATATTTTCGGCCCTTACGACAGAACCAGTGTTCAAAGTGTAACCTGCTCAAACTGTTAGATTGTCCTACCTTGAGTTAGATGAATTCCTTAAAGTTTTACCTACTTTACCAGTTATATTTGTTTACGTTGCGACAAAACCATAACTTAAAGTTTAACCCACTCTAACTGGTAGAGTTTGTGTCCTTACGACAGATGCATTTCTTAAAGTATAACCCTAAGGTTGGTGTGGTATAGTGGTGATGGTTACAGAAGATTATATCTGGGCAGGTATTGAAACATTTGACTAATGCTGCCTGATAAAGACATATGTGAAGACTTTAGTTGGTTGTTTTAGGAATAATGCTGACGTCAGATTGTCGCCGCATGGTATAATTATGTGTTGGACCGACACCCCGAACGTAAACCTCATGACGGAACGTGAATGTTGCATATACTGGTTTTTGAAACTAGGAAATGCGCTTAGTTTAGTTGGACATTTGAATTGAAGCATGACTTTCTTTAATTTACTGCTAACACGTATTTGGCCGTTTATTAGGACGTTTGTTGTATCTTATTGAATCCAATGTAGCATATTCCGTTTGCTGAAGCTAGCAAACGCACTTATTATGGTTTGACAATTGATTTCAAGTAAGGCTTCCAGTGAGTTACGGCTAACAAACATTTGGTCGTCTATTAGGTCGTTTTTGTATTGTATTGAAACTAATTTTGCATATACTGGTGTCTGAAGCTAGGAGATGCACTTATTTCGGTTTTACCTTTGATTGTCTTTTTAAAAGTCCCCAATTTATAACGAATATGGTGAACATAAAATTTATTTTACACATCGTTTGAGCTACAGAACTGAAATTTTATATGAAGACGGATTACCAATACTAGATTAAAAATATATAAGAAACGTTTTATAAGTCACCATCTTTAAAGCTGGAGGACGAAAAACCTTTTCCCACATCGTTTAAGATAGAAAGAAACCTGACATTTGGTATAAAGATGTATTTTGACGAGTTGATTACGAAAATGTAAGAATTTTTTAGAAAGTTGCCGTTTAAATAAATACGGCCGCCTAAAAATAATTTTGTATACCATTTAAGCTAAAGAGCTGAAATTTTATATGTAGGTACGTTATGCTTAATAGATTAAGAAAATATAATAAAAGTTTTAAAAAGTCGCTATTGTTTGTGCTAGATAAAATATTGGTTGAAGCCAATTAAGGATGGATATTGCTGTCAACGTTATATTATTTATGGAACAATTATGGTACTTGAGTTGTGCAAATGTGCTGTGATTTATTGACTGTATAATCATACTCTTCTGGACATAGCTTGACACAACTGCATTGACATTTGTAAGGAATCTATGGGAGACATTGTGCGGGAAACTTTACTGTATTATAGTACTTGTAAGGAAATTGATGAAATATTTGTAGAGATGCATTCCGATAATAGAATTACACTGTCAAAGTTTTTGTGTACATATATAAAAATAATTAGAAATGATGAGTACTTGGAGAAATTGCATGCACTTTTATGGATGAAGGACTGGATTCATGATTGTGCTACTTGGTGTCTTTAAGGAAGAAAATGGGGGAGAAGTACCTTTAAGTAGTGGTTAAATAATGTGTAAACTTTATAGATAATAACAGACACGTGAGAAATCATGATGTTACGAATATCATCTTTAAGACAAAAAGTGTAGGAATTTAAATGTGGGAGAAGTACTTAGGTAATAACAGACAAGTGAGAAATCATGATGTTACGAATATCATCCTTAGGACGAAAAGTGTAGAGAATTTAAATGAAATAACGTAAATGAAAGAAATGAAAGTTTAGATATGTGAGTTGCGCAGAAGTGTTTTAAAACTAGTGTGTTTGGGCATAAAAGATATTGTTGTATAAGCGTTATGATTGCTTGTGTTGATTTAACGTCAGTGTGAATAGAAGCTTTGTTAGTGGTGGTGGTCTATAATTTGGAAGAAACGACACAGACAGTTTAATATTGAAAAGACTGTATCAGGATTTTGCTCTGTAGTATTACGTGTATTGAATTGAAGAAATTAAGTACTATGAACAGTATTGTGTCTTCGTAACGATAGGAAACTTTGTTCATTTATAATGGATTTATGGGGAGAAGAAGATAGTTGGTCCAGTTTCCACTTTTTTAAATGTAGTGAATGAAGTGGAACTTTTTGCTGAAACTTTATCAAATATTGAAAAGCGGTCGCAGAGTTTATCCTTGCTTATGTAAAGTCATATAACCATGAAAAATACTTTAAATGTGGTACCCTTAGAGAACAGTGTGTATCGCCTGTGTGTAAATACAGACACAAAACGTGGAATGGAGGCGCCCTGTTTTTAAGAATGTGTATGTCCTCAAAATCAAATGAGCTGAAAAGTGAAGTTGGTGAAACGGAAATAGAAGAAAGACCAGACAGTCCATCCCTATTAAAGCCAAGTGATACCAGTATGTAAATACAGACACAAAACCTGGAACGGAGGTCGCTTGTTCTTCAACAACATGTATGGAAATAGACATGTTCCCAAAACAGAAAGTGGAAAGTGAATCGGTGCAAATGGATACGACAGTTAAAAGTGGAGATGGCATGTACGAAATGCAAAATCATGATGATATGCAGAAAGACAAATATTCTTAGTAAATTAGCAGAACAACAAAGTGAATGTGATGAAATGGATAGTGGACGTGATAGGAAAGAGAAAAGTGAAAGAAAAGCAATTTGTGCATGTGAACGAAACATAATTGAGGAAAGTTGTATATTTGAAGCCATGGAAACTGCAAAATTATGTTCGATTTCCGCTAATTTGTGGTGGATGTGTAATCATTTAAATACAACAAGAAGGTAATCAATTGGCTCATGCCTGTATAGGATTTAGCTGGAATGAAATAGAACGTGAGCATCTGCTTAATGATCGAATGTGGTGTAGTTCATTTGAGCCTACTAATTTTAAGGCTTTATATAATACGTATGAAGTGAAACAGAATAATGGCAGACTATAAAATTGGTATATTGCAAGTGGGACTAAGAAATGTATTGGAACGTATACCCATTTAAGTTCAGAACGTGTTACCTGTTAAAGATATTTGTGCTGAACATAAGGAATGACTTTAGTGTGAAGAAATATGGAATGTAGATTTAGGACGATTAATATGGTGGATAAAAACATGCATTAGTGGGTTACATAATAACAAGCATGCATAGTAATGCAAAAGACTATACATATACACAGAAATATAGATGGAAGTTATGTACCTTGTAGGTATTCGATATTTGGTTTTGAAAGAAGAGCGCGTCGATAACATGAACTGTTTTTGTATTACCTATGGTGTTACATAAATATGAATACGATGTGTTAGAAATGTTCCCATTGGGTGAACCCAAGTTGCGTTATAATGACCTAAAAGCCAATAGTTTCATTTTCCCTTTCCTCAATAATTAAACCCTGGTAATGGTTGGATATTCTATGTAACCTCTATGCGAAAACTTACTGGGGTATGAGCATTGTGTGAAGACGTTAGTGAAGTTAACTTACAAGAAATACTTGCAGTAAACACACGAGAAACCATGGAGGGATCACGTTACGCTAAAGTGATTACGAAAGAAGAACCATGTTGGTGTAGGCCCGACTTTACAGATTGTGAATGTTTGGAAGAAATGCTAAAGGACTTTGACATTGAAAAATATCTTAGGTGTTTCTGGTGTTACTACATGTTTGAGGAAGAAAAAGACGTGTGTACTTGTGGACGATTTGAGAACAATGAATATGTGTTGCACATACTAACGAATCCGGATTCTGTTTACGCGCTTTGTGAATTGTTCAGTAAGTTTCATTGTTATACCAGAATTAACTTTATTCCCTTTTATCGGTGTTTGGCGGAACAGGTAAAGATCCATTTGGACAATGTGCGTGAAATCCTACAAGGAAATGTGAAACCTAGTGAATGAAACTGTATAATTATGTTTTATGTGAACTGTATAATTTTGTGCTGTGGTGGTATATCGATTTGTACTGTAGAAACAAAATCAAATTAAACACAAACTATGAGACTAAAAATAAAATTAGAGGTGACAGAAAACTCTAGCTTTTGTAGAAAAAACACTACTTGAACGTGAAGAGACATCTAAGTGAATTGGAAAATACCTTTGTTTTTTATAGTGAACTAAGCCTTAGTAATGTATAGTGTGGTGATGGTTTTTAAAAATAAATAGTAAGGTGAAATATTTACTTGTTTTATTTTTATGTGCTTTCAGAATTATGATGAGGTATGTAGTATTTATAATACTGTGTTTTAAGGTTGAATATTATTTGTATCCTTTAAGCTCACGCTGCCATATTAAATTTTGTTTGATTCACATTTTATGCTTTGATTGTGGTGTTGGTATTTATTTAAAACATACTACTTTTAGTTGCAAATGAGTTGAACTTTGTACGAATATTTTCCCTTATTTATAGCTATTATATTAGAATATTTATTTGTGGGAATCGAACCAACAATTTTCTATACTACTCACAATGATGTACACCAATTTGTTGATCTTGTAATGAATACCAGATGGTACAGAGACAAATAAAACAATCACTAAGCAAAGAATACGATTTATTTCAAACTACACAGGTATTGCAATCTAAAATGCTAATGAAAACAGACGACATAGGGTCCACATTGAACAGTATAGTAACATTCGTATCGCAAATGCAAATAAATTTTTGACATATGAGTTTGCGTTTGAAATTTGATGATGTTGATACCGTATGGTAATTTTCGTTTAATAAAGAGACATGTTACATCTTCGTTGTTATGTTTGAATATAATTTAATTTTTTGTACTTGTAGCTGGAAACATTAAATTGAAATATGTGTTGTTTGTCCAATAGTTTGTACAACTGTCACTACAAAACAAACTATCATTATTACCTTTACTATAAATGTAGCATATGCAACTTTATACACGTCCATGCTATATCTAAAAATAAAGCGGTCTAGTTGTAATATGAAGGAAGTTGTAGTATTAGTACAGAATCACATAATAATAGGAAGTACAATATTATTTTTTACCTTTATAGACATTAATGGGTGACTACAATAAGGGAAAATAATTTGGGTATCTTGACAGTCAGAATGTATGTTGATGGTGTTATCTTTGCATTTGCAGACTGTAATTGCATTTTAAAAACATAGAGTTGTTGGCAGTTGCAAATAAACTTACGACCTCACGAATGCTACTTGAACACTATACCACTCATTCACAAACAGTCAATTTAAGTATTTGTTTACTTGAAACTATAGAAATTATAAAACTGTGAAATTATTATAGTCTGTTCCATATGACTTGTCTGTTTTGTGTAATAAGTGTTCGATTGAAAACATTCTAGAACTTGAAGTCATATACACTGAAACAAATGAAACGGAGCATGATAGAGAAATAACAGGAAGACTGGTTGTTGATTATATAGAAATTAGAACAGATGGAAGGTTGTGTAATTGTCTGTTTAATAACGTATGACCTTTAAAGATGTCTGAAATGAAACTTGGAAAAACATTACGTAAGAAAAAATAAAGCAAGCAATTGTGGAAAGACAATGCATTTTATATATAATTTGTAATTGTTTTAGATTTTCAGTAAAGAAAATGCAAAATGGATTTTTCTTTACATTGGAATAACATTTTGTTATCTAAGAAGATGAATGCCTAAAATAGATTTTCTCTCTATTCCATAGAAGAAAAATAAGAATCACAACTTACGAGTCGTGTCTCATACTTAGCTTTTTTTGCAGTATCAAAAAGATTTTAAAACGAAAAAGATATTTTAATGCGTAATGGCAATGAAGTACTGGATTAATCTCTTGGAATTACAGATCATTGTGCATGAAAATTTAACCATGCTTCAGCAAATTCTTTTATCGTCAAAGAAAAGTGCAATCACAATCTAAAACATGTATTTGTAAATTTCTTAAAGCTTGAAACTTAATTTTACATTTCCCTAATATGCCAAATATTGAAAAGCAAAACTAGTTAATTGTAAACAAAGTATTTACTTTAGTGAAAGCGAAGTAGTCGTACATCAAAAGATGTGCACAAGCAGCTTTGCAAATATATTTCATGATAGTTATATCACAATCATTTTCAAAAAGCTGTGATGTTATAGCAAAAGGCATAACATGTGCAGAACAGCTATGCAATGGTTTCATCTAATAAAATTATTTGAGGAAATACTTCATGGGACAATGCTGTACTAAAGTTTGCAGGTAGAACGACCATTCCATTCGATATTAGTCAAACTGATATTTCTTGTATTAATTTTTAGATTTTGTGTATAACAGTTACGGGAAAACTTAGATTGACTATTCCAAAAGATAAACTGAAAGTAACTGATAACAAAAACCACATTAGTTCTCGTAAACAATTAAGAATGAGACTAAGTTGCTTTGTGATTGTTTAATGTATCATTTTAAGTTGACACTACAGAATATTAAAACAAAAGACTTAACACAAACAAAAATACCACAACAAAAGTAACAATTACTTTCATGGAAAACAAACAAAAATAAAGAATCATGTAATGTAACAACAAATTCATGTAGTGCTACACAAAAACTTTTTCTTGGCAAACACAGAAAATTTTTGAAATCAAGTTACATTGTCACAAAACTTTTTTTAAAAAAAGAGTGAAAGAAAAACTTATTCTTGATGTGTAAAACTATTTTCAAAAAATTGAATTGAACAAAAAAGATTTTATATACGACATTGTTACAAAAAGTGTTTAGAAAAAAGATTGACATGTTGTACAACAAAAACGTTTTCGTGACCTACAAAATAATTTTAGACATGCAATGTAACATCAACTTTTTGTTATGCAGAAAAGTTTTTTCTACAAGTATTGTGTCATAAAACCTTTTAGAAAAATGCTGAACCAACAAAGAAAACAAAAAATGTTTTATAGTTAAAAATACAAAATTCTGTTGAACAGAAACATAAAAGTTCCAACTAAAAAATAAGCTGTTCAGAAAAACATACATGCAACAGTAGACTCTATAGTACAAAAAACAAAATGTTTTCATACTTTTTGATAAAAGCTGTAGCTATGAAATGCACAAGCTATCATACTTTTTAGAAAGTTTCTAAAAAAAAAGAAAATATATACTTAGACCATGCCTTGCAAACAATAACACAACCTTCAAATGAAACATATACAAGAACGAGAACTAGTTGCTTTTATTAACAATTAATTGTATGGAAACAGTTTCTGATCTTAGGTTACCTTATTATATTGTAACCTTGAATGAAGGAGCAAGCGACTCAGTGAAATTACAACGCAATACTTTTTCGTGTTAGGTTAGGTTAGTTGCTTTACATCTCATCTTCAAGGAAAAACCAAAGCGAGTCAACGAAATTCATATGCCCACCCTTCTTTCTTATGCAGAACTTTTCTCCTGTCACAGTCGTAAGCAATGTGTATCGTGTAAATGTACAAGGAACAATTTATCTTGCTCATTGTTGTGTTCCTGTGAAGACCAGTGCTTAGAAAATGACATATGGTAAGTGAATGTTTAGCCTTATGTTAGCATGATTTCAAAGTTTGTACTGTAAATTGAAACTCGAATATATGTTTTTATTTTAATTTCAATATATATTTAAATGTTATAAATACGTTCATGTTATATAATAGAATTTAGGATGATGCTTTAAAAAATCATAACTAACTGATAGAATATTTCAAAGTGTTTCAGAATATTTTTTTAAATTTGTAGTAGTAATATATTTCTATGTAATTCGGTTGATTAAAGTCTCATATGCAGTAGTAGCAAATGTTTTAATACAACATGGTCACCTAATCATATTTTTTCCTACTTACATTGACTTCATACTATATCTATATTAACTAATGGATTCAATTTCCACATTAATGGGTCACATTGATGTGGAGGAATATTCTTGAGAAGGGGCGGATCAAACAATTTTGTGAGTGGGTGTAGGTCTGAGAAACAGATTACGGACTTTTTTATATTTCCCCACTAAATGAAGCTTACATTTTGAGAATCAATTTATCATATTTACCACTCATTGCTAAATTTTATCATGGAATATGAAACCTTTAACATAAAACTTCGATAGTTGGAGATAAATTAGAATTGTCCGGAAACAAATCGAAGCTTCCTCTGAGGTAAATAATATTGCTTTAAAAATCCTTGGGAGCGTCCCCCGCGCCTCATTCCTGGATCCGCTACTGGTTTAGAGTACGCTTTATCTTTACAAAGAATATATTTATACTTTATTATTTGTTTATTGGAAAACAAAGATGCTGATTTTCGCGTCTTTAGTTATCACTTTATTTATTATTTACAATTTTGTGATGCAATTTTGATGACGTCATCACTTGATAGAGGGCTGGAAAAAATTGTGTCCCGGATGTTTTAGGTTTAAACACTCATATACTAACTAGATACCAAATAGAATGTTGGTAGCCAATCCTGAAATATTTTTTCACTTTCTCGAAGGGTTCTACCCCACTAAAACAAAATTGCAAGCGCTGGCTATACTAATTGCTTCCAGGAGAGGATTTACCTTTGTCTCAACCTCAAACTATTGCATAAAACGTAAAAAGCTATTCTTAATATATTTATATCTTGCCGACAGTATTTAATTAATTACTCCTGGAAATTAAACGTATAAACCTCCCCCAAATTTTTATACCACTCCATAAACTTATCACGTTCTTCTTTCTGCATATTATCTCTTGACAGGCAACGCACGGGAATAATTCTGATTACCTGTGGTGCTAAAAAGTGCGGGAAATAACTCTTAGTTGAGGGAAGATCAAACGTTTCGGGCAATTTGGCCAGTGCCATAGGCAAGAAGTTAAGTGAATCGATAAAACGTAAATTTTATATTGAATGCTTAGAAGCTGACAACCTCTCATAATATCGAGGGACCACTGTTTATTATTTATCATACTTCTTAAAACATATCGTACCCTCGGGCGTTGTGCTTAACACATGTAATATTATTGATAGAAGATCGCTTCTCAGCAAGACAATTTAAAAACTGTAGAACAATCTTCACCCTTGAAGACGTGTTCTCTTACACCACACACAGAGAACAACTTAAAGTTATATCATTTATATCAATACACTTATAACACAGATGTTGTGCTATTAATAGATTGGGTGCGTGTCCACACAAATTATTTACCCCATCCACTGTTTCATTCTAGCGAATCTCAATATCGTAAAATACAACCATAGCTTTTTTACTATAGTTTCCACATCATGAACTTTTTTCGGCCGCATGAAATATAAATGTTTGTGAGGCATCATACTACGGCAGTTTACACAATGTATCTGGTGTAGTAAAAAAGTAATCCATTATTTTTGCATGACATTGAAGGCTTGACTTACCATAGTTAGAATGATTCGATTTAGGTCACATATGCGCCGTTTTGTTCGATAACGTGTTGCCATTTGGAAGGTAATATCATGATGCCTTTCTCATAGAAGCCCTTTCCCCTATTGGCAAAAAATTGAGACAGTCGATTTTCACAAGCCTCTCTTGAAGCGAATTTTTCACAGATGGTAATCACTCGGTGCCAGGTCCAGACTATAAGGTGGATGCATAAGAACCTCAAAACCAAACTCCCGGAGCTTCTGGCGAGTCACTATCGATGTGTGTGGCCTGGCGTTGTTCTGGTGGAACACAATCCCTCTCCTATTGACCAAAGCTGGCCGCTTCAGGGCGATTGCTGCCTTCAGACGGTCCAATTGTTGACAGTATAGTTCCGAGTTAAGGGTTTGGCCGTAGGGGAGCAGCTCATAGTAGATAATTCCCTGCCAATCCCACCAAACACACAGCAAAACCTTCCTGGCCGTCAATCCTGGCTTGGGCACCATAGAGCATCAATTTTGTTAAAAACATCAAATTGATCCATTTTTATGTATTGACTATAAAGTCATTATAAATTAATTAGACTAAGTTTTAGCTTTAATATATTAAAATAAAATGTAATAAATGTTTTACAGTATATAGTCTGACACAACTTTAAAATAAAGTCTCAACTCAAATTGACTATAAAGTCACTTTAAATGGGATAGAGTAAGTTGAGCTTTAAAATATTTTACAGTTTAACACAATCTTAAAATAACGTCTCAACTCAAACAAAATAATTGCAGTAGAAGAAAAATGTTCCTCTATTTTCAACACTGTACACTACACTATTCACGATGAAATTTTCACTCTCCGGTGATCGACGACAATGCACACTACACTATTCACGATAAAATCTTCTCCCTGGATAGATCTTCACTCTACGATGGTCGGCGTCCGACTGGGGGAAACCCACAATAAAATCACAGAAACACAGAAACAGCCCGGCTTTTATAAGCAGTTGATGACGTCATGGGGAAAACCCAGAATAAAATCAAAATCGGGAAAGAACCGATTTCGCATATGACAACGGGGAAACCCCGAAATGGAAACAAAATCGGGAAAGAACAGATTTGCTAGTTGATGACGTCATGGGGAAAACCATGAATAAAAACAAAATCGTGAAAGAACCGATTTCGCAAATGACAACTGGGGAAAACCCGAAATGAAAACGAAATCGATAAAGAACAGATTGGCTATGGAAAAGCTTCACTGAGCCCCAAATATCTTGAGAAAGTTAGAGAAATGCGGTATTCAGATTAAGCATAATTATGACAAGCTCTATTAATGAAGAAAATGTGATCTCGGGGTAAAAGGTCAAATATTTAACCCTCTATCTTTTGAAAACAGTAAGTAATAGCGAGAAAATAATTTCAGATTCAGTATTAGAGCAAAAAAACACATTTGAAAATTAATATTCTGTGACCCTAGGGCAAAGGTCAAAGGACAAATATACAATATCTCAAAACCGGTAAGTGATAGAGACATGCGGTTTCCACATCACCGACCAGAATAACATATAATCAGTAAGTTTCTTAATTCTGCGTCTAAAATTCGAAAATTCGACAAAATTCGAACCGCCATATATTAGAAGCGACAATGGTTAGAAAGAAGTTGTTTTCATATTTGACATTCTCTGAACTAAAATAAATTGCATTATAAGTTTAATTATTCTACGACCACGGGGGGCGAAGTTAGCAAACTGACTTCAGATTTGACCTTTGACCTCGAGGTCACCAAATTTTTTTCACATGTAGTACTCAATGCCCCCATACTAAATGTAATAACAGAATCTCAATATGTCTAGCCGTTTACGAGATATACAGGATTAAATATTTTACCTTTGACCTCGAGGTCACCACTTTTTTCACATCTAGTACTCAATGCCCCATACTAAATGTAAAAACAGAATCTCAATATGTCTAGCCGTTTACGAGATATACAGGGTTAAATATTTTACCTTTGACCTCGAGGTCACCACTCTTATCACATGTAGTACTCGATGCCCCCATACTAAATGTGGAAACAGAAACTCAATATGTGTAGCCATTTACGAAATATACAGTGTTAAATATTTGACTTTGACCTTAGTATAGGCCGAGGTAGTTTTCACCTATTAGTGACCCTTGGTTATGGTTATAAGTCATATTAACTACTATTAACCATTCGGTCAAGTGTGGTCTATTATGTGGGTTAGGTATAGAAACTAACTTCAAAATTGACATTGGCGTTGTTCTAAGACCGTAGCCTCTATGCTGTGTTAAATAGGGGTTGGGAAAACATATATTTAATTGCCTGCTAGGGGATGTGTTGGCAACTGATTTCAAATTTCTGTTGTAATCTCTGCTTATTTAAACAGGGGTTGGAAAAAGGTGCTTTAACCTTTTATAAATAGGGGCTATGTTGGGATAATCTCTGGTATATTAAGTAGGGGATGAAAAAAGGGGTCGTAGTCTTTCATAGTGTTGGAGGGCGTCTGCTATGTTAAATAGGGAGATGAAAGAAGGTGCCGTAGCTTTTCATAAAATATAAGGGTTTACAAAGGATCGTAGTCTTTCATGCAACAGTGTAATCTCTGCTATGTTAAATAGGGGATGCGAAATATGCTCGTAGCCTTTCACGAAGGGGATGAGAAAAAGTGTTCGTAGCCTTTTATCATAGGTAGCCACAAACTGTGACACAGCGTATCATACAGCCCTGGAAAATCAACTCCTTGTTATCAACCAGGTACGGGGAAAGTAGTGCAATTCCTCACAAAGTACTTTCAAGTGTCGCCACTGCTACTAGCATTTTTTAAAATTAATTTTAATAATTTTAGTCAACTTTGGCTTAGGCCGGATGGAAGATGAGATGAATCGGTAGAATAATGAAACGGAAGGAAACGGGATAGCCCCTAGAAAACCCTGCACACGGCGTTTGCCTTCTACAAAGTCCATGTAGCATGAGCAGGGGTCGAACCGACAACTCCTATTATCAGAGGTGAGCGCTAAACCATTGACCCACCGCGACCCAGCAGCATTTTTAAAGCATATACAAGACATTAAATAAGAAAATAATTGTGAATAAACATTTTTGTTATTTTTTTAATTTCACTTAAAAATATACTTAATTAAAATTAAATTAAATAATTTATATTAAAATGCACAATTTTCAATTTAACAAAGAAATCTAATAGATTTATGAAAATATTGCTCTTAATTAAAATTGAAGACAAAGAAATGATCTTTCATTTTAAAAAAGAAACCATCGAAATCTCGTAATGCTATGCCGATATACAGTAAAACCTCTGTTAACCGAAATACTTTTAACCGAAATAACGTTTAACTGAAACTGCAAAAAAAAAAAAATCGAAGAATATAAAATTTGAAATGCTAACAGAAAAAGAAGAGTTTTTCAAACAAACAGTAAACTTAATTGTATAAGAAGTTGTCCAACTGTAGAAGCATTTAAAGCTTTATTAAAAGTCTGTTATACGTAATCTAAAAGTGTATTTTTTATCATTGCCTTCAATTTTTTCACTTTAAACTTTGAAAAAATGCACATTTTTTAAACCGAAATTTTGGTTATCCGAAATGACCTCCGTCCTCTTTATTTCGGATAACAGAGGTTCTACTGTATGTAACATTGAAAAATTGGCGCTAGCCACCATTTTGAATGGCCGCTGTTTTGAATAACTACAGTTTTATGATGTCTATCACCCATATTCGTGCTCTTTATAGACAAGTGTTCAAGAGCTTAAAGTTTCATTTGTTCCCTACATTTTATACCAAAACATCATGTAGCGCATACATGCCTCCGTAATGTTACCTCGTATTGCAGAAATTTTCAAATAATTGTCAATATCTCGGGTTATACTTGAAGGATTTAATTGATCCTTTTTTAAATTAAAGCCTGAGTTACAAACTATAATTTATGCAAGATTATAGATTTCTCTAAAACCAGTCGTCTCAAAGTAAAATATTAAATAGGAAAATACTTTAGGCTAAAATGAAACTTGTTTACATTTAATTTACGGAAAACTATTAGATTTATGAAAATATTGCTCATAAATAAAATTGTAGTCAAAGAAATTATCTTTAATTATAAAAAAAATCAATTATAGAAATCGGATAACTCAGAGCAGAGATTATGTTGATTTTAATAAATAGCGTCGGCCATCATTTTGAATGGCCGCCATCTTGGATAGCTACATTTTTGGACGGTCTGTCACGTATTCTCGTGCTCCATACATGCCAGTGTACAAGTGTTGAAAGTTTCATTTGTTCCCCTTATTTTATACCAAACATCATGTAGCTTCTACACGCATTAGTACCTCCTTAATGTTACCTCGTATTAATTAATAAGAAAAATATTTTACGCTAAAATAATTCTTCTTTTTTACATTTAACTGAAAAACTATTAGATTTATGAAAATTTTGCCCATACATAAAATTGTAGCTAAAAAAATATCTTTTTTTTTATAAAGAGAATGGTCAAAATCGGATAACTCAGAGCCGAGATATGTTGATTTTAATAAATAGCGTAGGCCGCCATTTTGAATGGCCGCCATCTCGAATAGCTACATTTTCTAATGTCCATCACGTACGATCGTTTTCTATACATGCCAGTGTACAAGTGCTGAAAGTTTCATTATAAGGACTAATTATAGTATGAAAGGACTAATTATAGTATGAACTACTCTACCGAAGTCCATCACTCTACTGCACACATTACAGGATACGGGTAAATAAGTTAGTTTAAAATGGTGCCGGCCGGGTGGCCGAGCGGTCTGCGGCGGTAGGCCATCGGCTCGAAGGTCCCGGGTTCGAGTCCCGACAGGGGCATGGGTGTGGATTTTAACAGCTAAAGGGCGAATCGTGACGGACCGAAGTTACTAGGCTGACCCATATAAAAATAAAGTTTACTAAAGTTTTAAAATGGTGTTTTACAATGGTTT
>JAGDQP010030270.1:474-22732 GCA_022664845.1 Lepisma saccharinum | reverse complement strand
ATATATATATATATATATATATATCTGGTGTAGTAAAAAGTAATCCACTATTTTTGCATGACATTGAAGGCTTGACTCACCATAGTTAGAATGATCCGATTTAGGTCACATATGTGCCGTTTTGTTCGATAACGTGTTGCCATTTGGAAGGTAATATCATGATGCCTCTCTCATAGAAGCCCTTGTCCCTATTGGCAAAAAATTGAGACAGTCGATGTTCACAAGCCTCTCTTGACGCGAATTTTGCACCAGCAAACGTGTTCGCCATGGACAGGAACAGATGATAATCACTCGGTGCCCGGTCCGGACTATAAAGTGGATGCATAAGAACCTCCCAACCAAGCTCCCGGAGCTTCTGGCGAGTCACTATCGATGTGTGTGGCCTGGCGTTGTCCTGGTGGAACACAATGCCTCTCCTATTGGCCAAAGCTGGCCGCTTCTGGGCGATTGCTGCCTTCAGACGGTCCAATTGTTGACAGTATAGTTCCGAGTTAAGGGTTTGGCCGTAGGGGAGCAGCTCATAGTAGATAATTCCCTGCCAATCCCACCAAACACACAGCAAAACCTTCCTGGCCGTCAATCCTGGCTTGGGCACCGTTTGCGCCGGCGCACCGCGCTTCGACCACGACCGTTTTCGCGTGACGTTGTCGTAAGTGATCCACTTTTCATCACCAGTCACCAACCGCTTCAGAAATGGGTCGCTTTTGTTGCGATTCAGCAGCGATTCGCAGATGGAAATTCGGTCCATGAGATTTTTTTGCGTTAACTCGTGTGGCACCCATACATCAAGTTTCCTTTTGTATCCAGCCTTATGCAAATGGTTCCACATGGTTTTTTGTGCAATGTTTAGCTCTTGGGCAATCGAAACAGTGCTTACATGACGGTCGGACGCGACAATGTCCATGATTTTATCGACATTTTCGACACGTGGCCTTCCAGTGCGTGGTACATCTTTGACGTCAAAATTACCGGAACGGTATCGACGAAACCAAAATTGCGCGTGATTGGCTGTTACAGTATCAGGACCATAAACACTATTCACATTTGCAGCCGCCTGGCTTGCGTTTTCGCCTTTATCGAAGAAAAACTGTAAAATATAGCGTATTTTCTCTTTGCTAGTGTCCATTTTGACGCGCGCTCACACAACACTGAGTCAACTCATCACAACTATCTGAACAGTGTTTGTAGTACGCTATCTCATCGTTTGAACACCATCTCGTTGAACCCGATCGGACTTACACAACGCGAGATACAGATCACTGAAGCCATCTATTGGCAAAATAATGGATTACTTTTTACTACACCAGATATATATATCCTCTCCCAACACGTCTGGTCAGCGTGGGAGCAGTAGACCACCTCCTCCCTCCGGGAGAGGCCTCATCCAGTAGTGGATTGAATATGGCTGTGTATTATATATATATATATATATATATATATATATATATATATATATATATTTCTGTACTTTCATATCGTATGATCTCAATAGGTATATTTTTCTTCGAAATGTACCTAATAACATTTTGGCAAGTCCATCTCCTTGTTTTAGCCCTTTTGTTACTTGGAATGGTTCACTAAGTTCGCTCTTAATTTTCACATATGCCCTTGTGTTTTCCATTGTTGTTCCCACTAGTGTCACTATTTTCTGCGGGTAGCCAAAATATTTCAGTATTTCCATTATTTTGTCTCTTTTTACGGAGTCATATGCTTGTTGAAAGTCTACGTAGATCTGGTGAGTCTCTATTTCGTATTCGCCGCATTTTTTCAAGATCTGTTTCATGACAAATATTTGGTCTGTAGTCGACCTTACTTTTCTAAATCCCGATTGATATTCCCCTAGAATACTCTCAGCCAGTAGTACCATTCTTTCCTTCAATATGCCGGTAAATACTTTATATGCACTACACAGTAAAGATATTCCCCTATAGTTGTTACAATTCATTTTGTCGCCTTTCTTGTATATGGGGCATATGATACTTTTTCTCCAATCTTCAGGGATTTCTTCTTCCACCCATATCCTTGCTAGCAGTTGCTGAAATAGCTCTTCAACTTCCCTTCCTCCATATTTTATTAACTCGGCTGGTATATTATCATACCCTGTTGCTTTTCCATTTTTTAGTTTTTGTATGTTCCTCTTGATCCCGTCTGTTGTGGGTATATGTGTTATACATTCTTTATCTTCTATCCCATTGTAACTTGTATCTGTTCGTTGTTCCTGTCTACTCTTCATTTCTTCTTCTGGATCCTGTTCTTGTGTCTTATTTTCTTGATCTCCTTGTTTGCTTCTGCCGTTCCAATCTCTCTCATATTTTCTTCTATGTGTGATATTTGTTGTCTCGCCCACTCTCTTTTCTTCTTTCCGCGCACACCTGACACGAACAAACGTATCAGAGGCTTTCTACATCGAGTGTGTCCGTCACGTCTTTATTCACGTGATCCCCCAGTTTGCCCCGCGACGCCCGACTAGCCTGATGAGTCGCTCACACACGAGTGCTACGTTTGACCTGAAATACAACCGTCGTAAGAAATACGCGACCGTTTCTAAGAGCGGGATTTTATAGTCCCAAAATTACTATAGCCAACCTTGGCCAGGTTTTCGACATTCTGACCCACTGTGCGGTACTACGCCATGCAATTATCTTCACAGTACATAGATACTACCATAAACACTTTTAACGGCAACAAGAGTAGAATTTTATTTAAGACCTTTATACAACTTTCGATCAGGCCGAACGAAAACAGGGAAACAGCAAAGAGTGAAAGAAAATTGAAAATAAATGCCCATTCATGCATATTTTTCCTATTGACAGTAGGAGTTTTATTCATTAATATCAACTTTACTTATTTTTGTCATCAAATATTCAAATTTTGTCTCTTTTATGTTCTTAAACTCATTTTAACCGTTTTTAGGATTCGCACATTTGATTAAGAAATTACTAAATTTAATATATATATTACATTGGTGAAGTTAGCAAGTCAGGAATGGAACCGGTTAAAACTTAAGAGTCGGGCCCTATAGTTATGACTCTGTCTGGAGAATGGATCTGTCTCAGGAGCCTTGTTAATTTGTCTGATAAAAATCAAGAAAACAATTTTCACGACTAATTGTTCTGAATGAATATCAGATATATAATATTGATCCTGAAACCAAAAACGCAGTTTAACCAGTGGTGCATTTTAATTTATATCCTCCCGCGTTCCCCAAAGAAAAAGATATGTACCGTAGTCATCTGTTACGAAGGTCATAGACTATTCATGGTTCAGAGGATTTGGATGAAGTAAAATTGACTGATTGGACCACATTGCAAGGGACTATTATTCAAGTTTATTAACTTCAAAGAAGACAGTTTAAATATACCGATGATCCAGTCTACAATTCAATATTCGCGAGAAGACAAGTAAAATTCTGTGGCTATGAATAGAAAAGTTATTACACACCCGTCATCAGATGGTTTCCTGTTTCCCTTATACTTAAATCGTCTTTTTAAGACTCGTGTTTTGCGGGAACTCACCAGAAAGTGGTTGAACCTAAGAAAATCTGCTACTCAATACAGCATATGTTATTGTAAATGTATCAGTCGTGTTGCATCAGCAGTTGCATCGTACTGATGGTCATTGGATTTAAAAAAATAGAGGTCATTCTGATTGGGGGGGTTTCCTTGTTTTCCTAATGCAATACTACTCGAATATCGTGACGGTAAGTTGAATAATTCATAATAATTGAGTAAGAGTGTGTGTGGGGGGGGGGAGTATCGAGAATCAGAGATTGGGAGAATCCCCTTCAGCTCTACTAATACTACCAAGGATTAGAGAGTGTAATAGGATCAACAGCTGAAGGGCGTTGAGAGTATGAAGTATAGATGGGGATAGAATCGAACTATAGTCGTGCCATCTTACAAACAGCACGTGTACTAAAAACAGCACAGGTCTAATCCTTGATACTACACTGAAGACGAGTGAGGAAGCGTTTGGACTGAGAAGGATCGAGAACTTAATAGGGCCGACCTTGTTAAAAAAGGCCCCAAAGTAGACCTGCATTTCATTGACTATACCAGGTTTGAACCCTTGGCAAGACATATAAAAAGTCAACTTGTTAACCATTTAGCCAAACAGCAGTCTAACCTACTCTAATATTCCATTGTATTTCTATATCTGGATTTGTTAAACACTACAATGGTGCCTACCCATATTACATGTATTACTTGCAAATAATACTAACAATTAATATTATGCTGTTAAAATGTGATAGGTAAGAACTCAGAGCTCTTAAGAAAAACGCAGTAAAGCGTATATTTATTTGAAGTATTTAAAGAAATTAAACTCTTGTTTATTATTATTATTATTCCGGGTTTGAGTTACTAGCCTCCCACCAGGCGCCTCCCCAGCTGACGGATAGGGGAATGCCGACCAGATATGGTGGACACCGGAAATATTCAGGGACGGACCAAAACCAGTACTGCTACCTTGCAGTTAGTAGAGGGATCTACAAAGGCTAGGAGAAGATAACCTCGAAAAAAATATCATGGTGAGGGGAAGCAGTATTACCATTACCACTCTGAGACTGAAGATGAATGACATCGGCAAGGCTCAGAGATGGACAAGGACGATATCCATCTTAAATGTCTGCCTTTACTGCGAGGTCGTAGAGCTGACAACTCTACACCGCTAAAACATGTCAAGAAATAGTAACAGATGGTTCATGGATTCTCCTGGGGTAAAATATTCCGGAGGTAAACTAGTTAGTCCCTCATTCGGATCACCGGGCGGGAACTCCTTCAGGGGGCTCCAAGAACAGGATTAAGAAAGACCTTAGAATAGGAACGTGGAACGTACGAACATTATACCAAACGGGCGCTCTTCAGGTGGTGGTACGCGAGACCGAGAAGTACGAGCTAGACATATTAGCGATACAAAAAGTTCGGTGGGAGGGTCAAGATAGCATCCGACAGTGCAAGTACACTTTCTACTACGGGGGAACACAGTCTCACGATTTCGGAACAGGATTCCTCATTAAGAACAGTATCCTTCAGGCGGTTCAGAATATCGTCGCATAAGAAACAACACCGCCTAAGCGACATTTTGCAAAACTGCTGACTTTTTTTATTTTGTTGTTTCTCCATGCATTTAACACGTTCTCACGACGTATTTGACAAAAATCCAACAGAATGCGCTGCTATCTCCTTTGTTCTAACACCGGCTATCTCCTCTACTAAAACAACACCGCCTATATCCTTCAGTTTTTGTGTCTACTGAAGACTTGTGAAACGTGTGCTCTTTGGCACATAGGCGGTGTTGTTTCTTAAGCGACCATATAGAGTTCGTAAACGAAAGACTATCGCACGTTACGATACATACTCGACATGGCAACACGGTTTCATTACACGTCTATGCTCCGACCGAGGTCTCTACTGATAACGACAAAGATATATTCTACGATGAGCTGGAAAGGCTGTTCGACCGAATGTCGAAGTATAATTAGAAAATTGCATTGGGTAATTTCAATGCAAAGGTAGGGAGAGAAGCAAAATATAGACCTACTATAGGCAAATACAGCCTTCACGAAAAGACCAACAACAATGGAGAAAGACTGATAACTTTCCCGATTTCGAAAAACCTACCGGTAAAGAGCACATACCTTGAACACAAAGACATACACAAATACACATGGGTATCTCCAGACGGCAAAACTCTCAACCAGATCAATCACGTATTAGTAGATAGACGAAGACACACCAACATAATGGATGTTAGGTCGTACAGAGGAGCGAAAGGTGACACCGACCATCAATGAGTGATCACAAAAATAAGGGGAAAGTTAACCATCGCGAACAGAGAAAGCAAGGGGTCAAAACAACTTAAATTCGAATTTAAAGATTAAATAATCCGAGCATAAAAGCAGATTGCCAACTCGAACTCTCAAGTAGGTTTGAAATCCTAGCCGACTCGAGTAATAATAATGATGATATTAATAATGAAATTGATGAAAGTAAGATGTGGGAAACCATTCGTAAAACAATTAAGAGCGCAGCGAAGGAACGCGAATGTAAGAAGAAACAACAGAAAAACAAACCTTGATTTGATTAAGAATGCCTTAAACTTCATGAGGTACGAAAACAAGCGAGGCAACGATGGATAAGTAATAAAAGCGAAACAAGCGCCACACTCGGGTTCAGAAACAAAAAGCGAGAATATCTGACGCAGAAGATTCAGGAAGTAGAGGAAAACGGGGAGACAAATAACATACGAGATCTATACAAAGGGGTAAACTCGTTAAGAAAAGGTTACCAGCTCAGGTTATTAATGATTAGAAATAAAAGTGGAGATCTTCAGGCGGATGCGACTAAAATTGTCGATGTGGAAAAGTTATTTCGACAAACTTCTTAATGTACACAACGGGGAACAAACAGAGGAATTGGAATCCATACCGCAGAACCGTGGATTCCCGAACCTAGCGAGATCGAGATCGAGATCGAAATGCCGGTAAAGAAATTGAAAAATTTCAAATCATCAGGAATAGACAATATTCCAGCCCAATTAATTAAAGCAGGAGGAACGGCGCTAATCAAGGAACTACATAAATTGATAAGTGCTATGTGGGGAAAGGAGGAGCTCCCAAAGGAATGGAAAACATCAATAATAGTTCCGATTTACAAAAAGTCGATAAATCGGACTGTAATAATTACCGCAGAATCTCGTTACTTCCAACCTGTTACAAGGTATTAAGTAATATTCTGTTAACACGCCTAAGTGTATACGTAGATGAAATAATTGGAGATCACCAATGTCGATTTAGAAGAAATAGATCCACGTTGGACTAGATTTTTGTTTTGAGACAAATTTTGGAGAAAAAATGGGAATACAGTGGGACGGTTCATCAGCTATTCATTGATTTTAAGAAAGCATATGATTCTATCAAAAGGGAAAACTTATACAGTATCCTGATACGATTAGGAATTCCGAAAAAAAAAATGGTTCAACTAGTGAAGATGTGTCTCAGCGACCCCACAAGCAGAGTACGGATAGGTAATAATATGTCAGATAGTTTCAAGATTCGCAACGGATTGAAACAAGGCGATGCCTTGTCACCACTACTTTGCGTTAGAGTATGCGAATTTAAAAATTTAAGGGGACAAGAAGGGGCTATCATTGAGTGGTTTGAATCAACTGTTCGTATATGCGGATGATGTAGATTTAATAGGGACGATATAGCTACACTAGAAAACAACACCCATGTCTTAGTAGAAGCGTGCGATGAGATAGGTCTACAGGCGATGAGATAAAATAAAATACATGATAACAAGCCGAAACACAGTGAATGAAGGAAATAAAAACATAAGAATTAAGGATGAGGTCATAGAGAAAGTAAACAAGTTTAAATACGAAACAAGCAAAAATGAGGTCACGGAAGAAATAAAAAGTAGCTTAGTATCGGGGAACGCATGTTTCTATTCAGTCCTAAAACTTCTAACATCGCGATTAATATCAAGGAAATTGAAATTAAAATATACAGAACGGTTATTCTGCCGGTAATACTTTGCGGCTGCGAAAGTTGGAGTACGACCCTAGCAGATGAACATAAATTATGTGTGTTTGAAAATAAGGTTTTGAGAAAGATATACAAGCTGAAACGGGACGAGATGACTAGAGAGTGGAGGAGACTGCATAATGAACTCCACGGACTTTACGATTCACCACATGTTGTAAAAATAATGAAATCGCGACGACTAAGGTGGGCAGGCCATGTAGCTAGTATGAGGGGGAAACGAAGGTTATATTCTATCCTGATTGGAAGGCCGGATGCAAGGAGACTATTGGGAAGACCGAGACGTCGTTGAGAGGACAATATTAGAAGATATCTTCGAGAAGTAGGTGTTCGTGATGAAAACTGGCTTGATATTGCTCAGGATATAATCCAATGGCGAACGTTTGTTACTGCGGCGATGAACTTGCGAGTTCCATAGAGTTAGTTAGCTAATTATTGTTATTATCACAGAATCTCTGAGTAACAGTTTGGCAATGATTCCACCAGACACCCTCCTGTGAGGGCGTCAACCCCCAAATCCTCGAGAGCACTTCCAAAATTTAAAATTTTGACTGTCAAAAATCGATAGAAACCGTGCAAAACTCCATTTACACCCTCCCAGTTTTGACTTTACACCCCCCCCCCCCCCCCAAAAAAATGAAAATCCCGGCGGACTCCCTGCAGTCTAGAATCCGCTTTCTTTCTTTCTTTTTTTTTCAGGATACTTTGTTCCAAACTAGGTTTGTTATATATGTACATACCTATGACTTTTGGATAAAATACTGATGTTGAGATCCTACGTGGACGAAGGAAAGAAAATGACGCGCTGTTTTTAATGAAGATACTATGAAATAAATTTAACAGTAAACATGTAGCTACTGAAAACATTGCATTCAAAGTGCCTTTGTACGACACCAGAAGTGATTATCTTATAACATCAGTCAGTAAGGTCCATGCCATCTTAAACAGAATAGCATCACATTTTAACGACTTGAAATTCGATTTTATTCAAAATATATATTGATGAAGTAAAAATCTGATTCACTTAAATGTTTATCCGTCTTTTAAAAGTAATCATAACATCGCACGAGATTCGTAACTGTTATGCATTTTAATAATGTAATATCGCAATCTTTACTATTGTAACGACACAATGTATGTTAGACTTCTTTTACACTATTGTAGGTCTATGTGTGCATGTATTTTTAACTTGCACACATAGTACCTTAGGCAGCGGTACCCTATCATGTAATTTGACCAGATTATTGGACTTCAGAGAAAAAAGGTTACACTTTTGAATAATTGTTGTGTTAAAGTCCTTTTACTATTGCACATACATAGTTTTAAAAGAGTATCCCGCAACCCATTGCCGGATTGAGGATTCAAAGCACCCTGGGCACACTAAACTTTGGCGCCCCATTATAAGTGAAATACAACGGACCTTTCCAACGACACCTCAAACACATTTATAGTTCTAGTAGGTTCTTTCTCCTAACCTACCCCTGTGTAGCCTTGATTATCTACGCGGGTTTGAACTCACCTTGTCGATACTTTTTCAGAGACGTTTCAATCACCTTCCTGGCGCTAGGACATCCTGACTTGAAGATTGTCCCTTGTATCTCGGGACAGTCCCTGTGATTTGGATTATCTCTACTGGTTTGAACTCGTCTTGCCGAGAACTTTCCAACGACATCCCAAATACCTTCATAGCCCTTGTAGTACCTGAGTTGAAACTTGCCCACTCCCCAGTATTTCCGGACCCACCCGGAGATCTGGATGAATTATATAGGTTTCAACTCGCCTCGATAAGACCATTTCAACCACACCCCAACCATCTTCTTAGCTCCAGTAGTTCCTGAGTTGTCGACAGTCACACGGACGGACAGAGAGGTTGTATAAAGCTTCACAGAACTTTCTGTTGAAGCTTAAAAACGGCACACCCAGCGATAACACGCGTAAGAAAACTGAGGGAAAACAGAAAATGTTTTCCATATTGGTTTAGACTCGAAACTCCCCTTCTGCTCCCAGACTTCATATCATTTTTAAAGATCGATCAGTCCAGTATCCCTTTTACATGGAGGTCAAGCACTGGGTCTTTCCAAGATTATCTTTCCACGATACGCAGAATTTCGATCAAGACTGTTTTTCACGCGACACTTATTTGACGCTGATCTGTTTAGCACGATTTTGACACGGGTGCTATTTTGACAGCGGCGCATTTGTGGCACACTCTGTTATTTATGACCAACGCTATTTTGTCGTCCGCTGTGTTCTAGCCGGTGCTATTTTGTCGCACTCTTTGCGCCCCCAAAGTTTGGCACGCCCTGGGGGCCCATTTATAAATCCATACCTGCCCAAACGCTATAATATATTTATGCATTTATTCAATTATTTGTATCTAATCAATGTATTTTTAAAAATCTGTTTCAATACCAGAATATTGGTTGTTAATTGCGTTAATCTATGTTTATTATTATATTTTATTGACATACTATTTTATTTTTGCTGTATAGCTGTTTTCAGGAAGTTAATAATCTATAATTATTATTGTTAAATAAAATGATTAGATATAAAAAAATAATTACTCTTCCATAATTGTCGTATAGATATTCTTTTAAAATATTTGTTCTTACGATACTTTAACAATGTTACAATTGATTTTGTATGTTTAAATTCAGTGTGTTTATTATTAATCCATTGTTATTGTTGAAATTAAACATTTCAGTTTCTATGACTACATTGAATAAATGTTCTACTTCTGTTACCCTATCTGGGATGATGTGCTGCGGATCTTAAAGATAAGTAATTAATTTTAATTTCGTAGCTCAGTGGTAGGTTATTGGCATAGTATCCGGAAGGTCGTGAATTCGATCCCAGCGGCCGACCATCCTGACTGAGGTTTTTCCAGGTATTTTTCGGTCACTCCAGGCAAATGCATATATGATATTTTTACCCTGACCGACACCTTTCCCAATCCTTTTCCCCCTCCCCTATCCTGGCCTAAGTCTTAGACGTCTAAAGGCCTAAAATAAAATCCAGTTCAAATTCAATTTATGTTGTGATTATAAATGAAATTCTTAAAATTTGGCAATTTTATTTAGAACTGTTTTATGGAAGAAAAATATGTCTTACTATTAACCGAGAAACAAAAAAAAATTCAATCTCTAATTTGTAACAGCTGGTTAGTACAGTTGCATCAAGTTGAAAATGTTCCTTCATAGATTATGAATGAGTTTATATCACAATAACTAGCGGTCCGAACTTTGGTGACCTAAAAATCCCTAAATATGACTTTGTAAAATGACGTTTGAAATGTAAAAAAGACGACGAAAAATTGTTAAAACGAATTCTAAAATAGTTTTCTATTTTCTGATTTGAATGGATTATTAAAGTGGTCTGATATTTACGAGCAGAGGGAATGTTGATATTAACTAAAAATCACAAACGATTTAGGAAGCTAAAAGCAGACAGGTGAATTTACAGAACACTTAGTCATTTTTTTTTCAGTCTCATGAATTGTACTTGAGAAATAGTTTACTAATTAACTGCTACAGGTGTGGCAGAGGAAACGCATGCTTTTCAAATGTCTAGAACGTGGCAAGGATACGGGTGGAGATTTCCGCCGCTTCCTAATCGACAGCAGCAATTGCGCAGCTTCAGTAACCTGTTCCGTCGATGCGAGCGCGTATACGTAGGAGTCGTCAATAGCGATGGCGTTTTGGACGTTTGAAAAAGTTTTTTTGAGAGGGTAAGACCGCACTTATAGTGACTTTATCGCGCTATGTCGAAATGCTTAGCAGTTTCCGGAGCTACGCAGACGAAGAATCAATATGCAGCAAATGTGATTCTAACAAAATGTTACCACAGCACACACAGAGAAAACGTCAATGCAGGTAGTGTACATATTGTCGCTCTAAGACTGGTTTATTTGTTCTTATCTACTAACGTATTCAGGAACGACCTGTTCCAGTCTCCTCAAAAATAACGAAACCTCGATATGCCCTTACCCAAATTTGCCCTTCAGTTATAAGAGAGGCATTTTGTTCTTGAGAAATCTGAATTACTTGTTTGATACCCCTCTAACAAATGATTCAAATGTGAAAGGTGCGCGGAGTTGAGAAATATTGAATATTATTCAAATCGCAAAAAAGCAGAACTAGAAATGTCGTCTAAAATAGAGGTCTTCAATTAATTCTCTTGGGGCTAGGCTTGAAGATAATAGTAGTAAGGTTATTGATTACTGTGTTTACCCTAATTGTCCCGAATAATTACAATAATTCAAAGAACGCGACATTTACTAGCATGAATCCACTTTTTACACTTTTATCATTTTTGTGGTATTTCAACTAGCGAAGTGTGTACATGTAATACATTCACAGAAAAACTACAATTCAGAGAATAACGTTTAAAATCAATGGCAATTCAAATATAAAAGTCACTCGCCTTATCCCATCAGTGAGAGATGACCAAAGGAAAGTTTCTATTGGCTAAGAAGTCGAAGACCAGTGTTGGCGCATTACATGGAGCATTATCGTGATGGAGACTGTCCAGAGGCCAACGTTTCAACGAACAACAGCACGTAGTCCCTGTTTGACATCCCTCTAAAAATCCTTAGTCACCGTTCGACTCAGACACAGAAATTCATTCTGTACTACTTCGTCACTATACTAGAAAAAATCACATAAAATCACTAACCTTTCGACAACATAGTTATCCGTGGTTCAATGCATTTCATCTCCAGCATTTTATAACATTAAACAAATTATGTTTCGTAATCTTTATTTTCTTCCTAAGTTCAACGATGTTCCAATTACATTCAAACTACGTGGAACAATAGACGGTTAAGGTAACTCGGAGTAGCCAGTACAAAATGGGGACTACTTAAGAAATCTTTAGCATTACATTTCGGACAGAATAACAACAACCGCTATTCTGTTCAAGTAACCTCTTCATTTTCTTGTTTCTATTAAATCTCTCTTTATTTGTCTTTTACAGAATTCATTATAACTTAATTTCTTGTTCTTTTAACATCAATTTTCTTTCTACGCCACTCTTAAATTTCTTGTTTATCCTAATTTCTTAAATCCAGTGAGGGTTCTACCTTAAATGTTGCTTCTACAGTAAGACATTCTTTCTAACCTTTGAGAATTTATGCATCCTGGTGACCCGGCAAAGACCTTACCAGATGCATTCTTAAATTTCTTACATCTTCACTAAAGAAGACCTAAGACACCAGTGTGAGTTAAAGGGAAGGAGGTCCGTCGCCGGTCCCTTATAAACCCCTTTAACTGTGATCGCTGAGTGGAGGTCCCGGCGGCGAGGGTCATGGAGTCTTCTGGGGCAAAATCATCCGGAGGTAAAATAGCCCCCCATTCGGATCTCCGGCGGGGGCTGCTCCAGGGGACTCTATGAACAAAGGTAAAAAATCTAATCGCTCTACAGCAGGACGACGACATCCGCCGTCCACTACTGGGCAAGTACAGTGCAATAGTGCACCACAGAATCCCGATGATCCTCCCTTGCCTTCCACTAGCCAAGGATTTCGGAAACCTGATCCCGTTGAAAAGAAAATGAGGCAAGACATTTTATTCTTGAAGAGCAAAATAGCGTACAAGGAGGTTGACCATCGAATAATGGAGGAAACGATTCAAGAAACAGAACAAGAAATCCAGTCGATTGATTTGACTAGAACGTCCCCTCGAGAGCCTCGACCCAGAATTACTTCTGTTTCTCCACTGGCAAAATATGATCTAGAGACAGAAAAATCAATGAGGGAGGAATTGCCGAAATTGAAACAGGATCTAAGATGCCAAAAGACGAAATTGTATTACTATCTACTGAAAAGCGGAAGGTTAACTGAGAAAGACAAAGAAGAACTACAACCTGAAACGACGAAAAACGCCCAGGAACGAGGTAAAAAAGTAGCCAAGGAGAAAGAAAAGGAGAAGGAGGAAGAAGAGGTAGTAGTACAACAGGAGGAAAGAAAAGGAATAAAGTGGAAGAAAGTGGCCATGATGACTGCCACCTATGGCTTATGGCTATGGTTGAACTTGTAGCAACAAAGGAAACAGAGCTGTCGTAGTCAAAAGGAGTCGTAGCACAACGACTGTGGAAAGAATAAGTTTCTTGTTCCAGTTGTGAAACAATCGGTAACTATGATTATTTGGATGATCTTTGATAAATATGGAGCACGTATGTGTTGTATTCATTATAGAAGGCCCCTTGTATTAATGTGAAGCTCAGTTGCGGTAAGCCACACGTACTTGACAACAGTGAAAATATTGCCACATCTCCCTCTTGGAATTGTAATGTGAAACATTGTGGATCAAGTCTAAAAGTTTTAGTAGGTGGAATACATCACCCTCTGGAAGAGTTCTGAATTTCTTTAGCACATTTCAAACTAAACAAGTATTGAGATAAGGAAGAAGATGAAGGATTTCAGACATATACTGACTCTATATGTCGAATTGAGGATTGACGTATCTCGAGAGGCATTAGAAAGAGCTTATTGATACAAGAGTCCATAAATATATCACCAGAGAGACTCACTGTAGATTTAAAACTATATAAACACCAAGAGCTCATTCATGCTCAGATTCTGACTTGTATTCTTTGGAAGTAGAAGCAGTACAAAATATTGAAATTTCTATTACACCAGAACAGCCTCGGAAAAGAAAACAATTTTCTTTCAAATGAAAGTAAAGAAATAAAGCCAAGCGTACCAAAAATGGCGAGGAGAAAACTATCGGAACTGTTATAAAACTGCAAGAAGAAACAATGAAGGACAAGAAAGATACTCTTGGAATACGAAATGTCAACAGAACAAGGGGAAGACACAATCAACAATGTTATTTATATAAGGCCAGGACCCACACGAGCAAAGAAGTCCCGTCAAACCACCTATTGTCTGTAGTGATTTGAGCTGTTTTATTGTGACGAAATTCTTGTGACTGTTCTTGAATATACCAATAAAGAAATTGTAACAACAGCAGCAGAAGTACAAAACACCTGAAGGAACCGTGAGAAACATTTGTATGATAGAACTTGCAACATTACTAGGGATATTAGGTCTAGATGGTGCCCTCTAAGACAATCATCTGGCCACCAAAGATAAAAATATGTTCGATACGACTTTATGTGGAGATCGCTACAAGGCAACCATGTCAGAAAGGAGATTTAAGTTTTTGATAAACTGTCTCAGCTTTGATAGTAAAGTAACAAGAAACGAAAGGAAGGAAAATGATAAACTAGCAGCTGTGCCTGGCCTTCGGAAGCCTCTTTTGCAAAGATGTAGAGAAAACTACAAGCCTGGGCATACTTGGCCATTGATGAGCAACTTGGTGAATTTGAGGAAGAATGGCGAAGGATACATTCCTTCGAAGCCCAACAGGTATGAGATTAAAATTGTTATGATGTGTTACAATGCAACCAAATGTATAGTTGATGCGAAGGTTTATTTGGGGAAGGAAACAGTGCCAGCAAAACTCCCGTTACTGATTATTTTGTGAACGAGCTGATAAAAACCACTGAACATTCAAACAGGAAGATCACCATGGACAATTGGTTCTCTAGCTTCTCACTGTTCAAAGAACTTCTATAAAAGAACATGACAGTAATTGCAACTGTGAACATAAATAAATCAGGATTTAGAAACAAATTTACTGCTAAGGAATTTCGGAATCGGCAAACAGGATCTTCAATGTTTCTGTTTGACAAATACCTGATAGTAGTCTCCTACAAACCAAACTGGAAGAAGATGGTGTGCTTATTGAGCACAATGAATGATGACGTCACTCTGAATGATGGCACAGCAAAGCCGGAGATGAAAATGGCATATAATGTTACAAAGGGTGCTGTTGACAGCATGGACCAAATCTGTCAACATATAAACTGTGGTCGTAAAACAAAAACATGACCACCCTTGTTTCTTTTCTAACATGATGAACATCAGTCTGGTGAATTGGTGCGTAATTTATCTTCACAACAATTTCAGGATGAATGGAGTGAATTCCAAACCAATGTCAAGGCAAGACTTTTGCATAGACCTACACAAACAGTTAACAAGACCGTGGCAAGAGGCAAGACTAAGGGAAAGAACATTGAGTCGAGACTTAAGGATGACAGTTGAAAAGGTCGAGACTACAGGAGGTACCACCAACACGTGACCAAAGGAGAGCAAAAAAATAGTGTGCTAATTGTGTTGTAAAGAAAAAGAGGATGACCACTACTCCCTGCCAATGTGGAAAGACGATATGTGGAGAGCACCAGAAAAAGATTTTTCCCGCCGGCACCCAAATGCCAGTGTGAAACTTCGCCACTCTCGTATTGACTATACCTTTTTCTTCTACAAACTTTAAGCAAATAGCAAGTTTTAATTGAAAAATGTTTGTACAGAAGCTCTAAAATATACAAGCTTTTAACACCACTTGTATACTCGTATTATTCATTTAGTCAAATAAAATAAATTGCGTAATAGCAGTAAGTAGATCGTTTCAAAAGAACAAATAAAATGTACCTAAAACAATATGATAATAAATTGGCATTATAATACCATGATTTGCCCTTCGTTATGGCCTACACGTCAACCTGACGTGTCCCTACCTTTAACGTACACGCCGATAATTACATTTCTATGGTTAAAGACAGAAAAAAAAACATAACAGGGAAAGGGTGTATAAATGGTGAGCTATACCAAAAACGAACTCATAATAGTTGTGTTCGTTATCTACCGCCATCTATTATTCAGCTGCGGAAAGAATTTCAAAGTTATTGGTAGATGTCTCTAGTCTACAGGTTTATTTAATTGCAAAAGTTCTACATTAGCGAAGTGTACAATGGCATAGCTAATTTAATGGAAACGTGCCAAAACAGACTAACTACATTTTGAGTTTTCTCCAGTACTAAATGCATTTAATCATAGTTGCAAGAAACGAACAATGTCCGGCGGTTTTTACAATAATTAAGACCTTAGGTTAATAAAAGCCAAGGTTTCTTGAAGGAGAGGTTGCCTGATGGGAGGTAAACAAACGTCGCACGTGTATTTACACGTTGAAACGGCAAAGTTGTCGTGCTTACTCATTGTTAAAAAATAACGAGGATCACAAAGAAAGTAATTAATTTATTATTTATTCCATTCACAACTACTTTAACAGAGCTGCAATCCTATTAGGCTATGATAAAAACACGGTCGCTAGTAGACGACTCAATGTGAGGGTCCGTGCAGTGACGTCATGGTACAGTTCCACATAGATGGCACCATCAGTTACATATCCATGAATGGCATACCTAATAAATTCAAGATACCTTGGGTGAAACTACACTGTAGCTAACAATGGTGCACATAAAATTCTCATCAGCGAGATAAGAAGGTAGATTAAATAAACTGTGAACGAACTATAGTTATTAATGAAATTAGCTGTCGACAAAAGGTACCTTGTCGACGAAGTGAGCTGTCGACAAAGTGGCTTTAAAAAACGTACCTGTCGACAAAATGGATTGTCGACGAAACGTACCTGTCTATGAAGTGGTGTCGACAAAACGTACCGAACCCTACTTGATCATGTTGTTTTAGGTTCAAAATTGTTTCAGAATCAAGGTTTTGGGTGCCGGTAGGGCACGAATTTGCCTGCAACTCTTTTCATTTGCAATTTCTTTCTCGAAATCCGTTAGCAGGAACTCCAGGACGCACAAAACAAATCAACAAGATCGTCAGTGGTTCTGCGATAGTCTTCCATAATCAGTTCACAAATTTGGGCGATGTTTGCGTCCGATTGGGAGGTCGAAGGTCGCCAGTAAAGGAAACTCCACGGTTCTACATAAACCTGATATAGGTAAATCTCCATTTAACGCGTCACTTTCGCCTCACGACTGCAAAAAATTGATTAGCGCCACTACTCCCCTCTAGCGGTAATTTTAAAACTATCTAATTATTACCGCCATTATTCGATATTATTATTAATTAATCCCTCTAGCTGCTGTATTTTTAAACTACCTAATTATTATCGCTATCTATCGATATTATTATTAATTACTAGCGCCACTACTCCCCTCTAGCGGTTATATTTTGAAACTATTTAATTATTTACAGCCATCTATTGATGTTATTGTTAACTACCTGCATTATCATGTAAATTACCACCACTAGTCCCCTCCAGCGGTTATATTTTGAAACTATTTAATTATTTACTGCCATCTACCGCTGTAATTATTAACTATCTGCATCATTATTAAGCAGCCGCTTTGCATCAGGTGAATACCGTAATGGTATATTTAACATGAGACATACTCGTGTAAATTTGTTACTGCCACGATAAACTTGTTTATTGCTGTAAAAAAACGGTGAAGTTTTAAAAATAATATCAAATTGTGTTATTAGCTTTTTCCCTCTTGAAATTGTAAATCCATATTTTGTATGAATTTGCTTTGCCTTTCCCTTTATTGTATGTGTAACACCGGAAGTTCATATCAATGTGAATTTCATGTGAAAATCATATTATGTGTGGGCGTGTATTGAAAACTCTCAGTTGCATATTTTTAATGTCTCTCACTTTTTTATGTCTGTGATATGCATGGAAGAGTGAATTGTAGTTTTACATGCAATGTAACAAAGTTTTTGTTTCTCTCCCGAAAACTCTAACTTGCAGAAAACATGTTCACTAAAATTGTTCTATCACTCTTTCGTTTTTCACATCATAAATGTATGAAGTTTGAGCTATAAGTATTACTGTACAATAAGTGTTTTCGGGGACTGTTTCTTCAAAATCCATTATAATTTTAATATTGGTTCTTTCGTTAATAACAACTTGTTTGCGTTTACTTGTATTAATGACATACATTGGACGATTTTCTATAAACTCTTTTGGGGAATAAAACATATCAGTATTTTTCTGTGTTACACGTTTAAAAGCAGTGTAACTATCATACATTTTAAGAAAATCTGCTTTTGTAATATCCAGGTTTAAGTTCTCACGAGGGAAGATTTCGTTACGAGCATTTTTTAAATAAATATTCTAATCTTACATGTATCAAACTTACTTCTGAGTATTACATGTCTTTCTTCTGAGTATTATCATCGCGATTAGTTTGGAAAAGAACTATTACAAAATCAGGCATATCAAACTGCAGTGAGTTAAACTGTGTTGTTATATCAAATTCGAAATAAGAACCTGAAACATGTCGTTGAATACTTTGAAACGTGAGAAATTCAATTGGTATTTGAGGTTGTCGAAGTATATCAGCTTCATTGAATAATTTTTCTCGTATTCGACAATTGGCATTCTAAGCTCCATTGAAGTAATCACTAATTTAGCAGCATGAGCTAATGTAGCATCATCTAGAGTACCATCTGCTTTCTTTGTTTTCCAGCGATAAAATAAAACATCATTATTTGCACTTCTTTTAAATGTTATTCGAAGCCCACTCTTCCACATAATTTCCTTATAGTCACTAAAGAAACCAAACAACAAACATAATGGAAACAACACTGTATTCTCTTTCCGTGGAAGTTTCGCATCAGTTATTAATCCACCTGACTTAAAATATCCAAGCTCAGACTTTGATAATCGACATGTGGCAATAGCAGTTGAAGTGATTCCTGGATAATCTATTCTATCAATAACAGTACCACCTCTACCTGCGAAAATAAGTACGGAGCAAAATTATCAATTAATTTAATATTTGAACCTGCAGTAAAAGTTCCTCCAGCATCTCTTCCAATTACTTCATATTTGATGTATAAATCGCCGTAGTGTGGGTGCACAAACCCATCGCCGGAAGTGACGTCAAATTCTAAGTCTTTGTTTGCTTCATTCAAGTTATTAAATGTACGACGATTCAGTGGGAAAGATTGATACTCATAGCTTTCAATAAATTCCATCTTTAAAAAAGACTATATTATATTCAACTTTGTTTCTTTTCGCTATCATTCTTGCTATAAAAAAATCATTTTAAGAGTCATCATTTTTAATCATGAGAATTACACTTGTTATTGCACCACCAAAACTAATTGGTTCATGCAATTCATTACTAACACTTATTTCAATGGAACGTACGTGGATCTCTTGTATAGGAAAAAATAATGGGTACTGAGGCTCATAAGCATTTGGTTCTAGAAATTCTTTTAATGGTTTAAATGTTGCTATAATATTAGTTTCCTTGTGCTTATACTCCCCATCTGCTATAATCATACCTCTTGCTAAATTACAGTATATATTAAATGTTTCAATACTTAAGAACTTTGGAAGAAATTGACCTATGTGAGTTTCTTCTGGCTTAAGTTCACTATTATTCTTAAAACCTAATAACTTACCAACAGTTCCCACATTAAAATTTTCTGCAAATGGTGTAACTTCCATTCGATGAGTTACATGATTTTCATTTAGAAGCACTTCTTTAGGTAGTGTTGTTTCTAATGTTGATGCATTATACTGACCCGGTGGTATATTATGTCTCTCTCCTTTATGAAAGTAAGTATTCCTACTTTTTGTTACATTTGGTATTAAGTACATACTATAAAATCCAATCAGTGCAATTTTCAAATTGTAATTTTGATTATCAATTTCATTATGAAGATTCAGCCAAAGCTTTGGTGTAGTCCCCGATAAGTGTAACACAATCATTTTTTAATAAAAGACTATGTAATATACTATTTTTATGCATGATTCATTAAGTAATCAAGTTTCAATCTTTCAATAGCTTGATGAAAATTGTTTCCACCAGATAAGAACTTTAATAGTTTAATACATAAATGACCACAAATCACATCATCAAAATGTTGTATTCGATCACTATTATATTCAATTATAGTGTTATTAGGATTTAAATACTCAATCAAAGACTTGGGAGGTACTCCACCAAATGAATCGAATATGCAAGCTTTATTATGTTCATACCAATAACAAATCCAGTGAGTTCCTGTATTAATTGATTGATCTAAGTTAATAACAGCACATTCTTGTTTTACGGTGGAGTAGAAGGAAGATTATCCGACATGTACACACCTCTAAAGTGTTTAATATTCAATTCTTTAGCTATACGTTCGAGATCATAATTGGTGAGCGCTTTTTTTACTCTATTTAAGTCCTTCAGAAGCTTTTTCTTTCTTTGTTTAAGTCCTTTACCTTTAGTCAGAATTGATGATTCCATAACTTCATTATGACGCTTTTGTTCTACTAGTTCTTGTTTATTTTTCTTCGCATCGATTACCGCCTTAGCTATAGCTGCTGAACCACCTGCAAGACCACCAACCGCTCCCAATGCAGCAAGTATCGCTGGAATTGTAAAAATGAAATCACCTGTTTTCGATTTCTTTAACTGTGCTAAACTTAATGTTAGAGCCATATTATGACCCTTTTTTAAACATTTTTGTTTCTTCGCAAGTTGTGCTTTATTTAAGATATTGCTAAAATTTAATGACTTTAATTCTTGTTCCGGAATTTGAAATTTTACACCTTTTGCTTTCATTGTATAAAAAGACAATATTATATTCATAATTTTGAATTTATTCAACAACTACGGCTCAAGCTTCTACCCAGTGTTTAAGAAAAAATGCAGCAATCTATAAGCCCCACCCCATTTTCCGTTTTGTGTTCATTGCCATTGCTACTCCCAATGAAGCCAATTTTTCACTTAAAGCAGCACCTTTGCTAATAACTCTATCAAAAGCTTTAAACTCTAAGTCTTGATCAGCTCTATGTCTATCTGATAAATCTTTAAAGTTCTTATAAGCAATATCATGCTCTCGACATGCTTGATCTAATCTATTTATACCCCGATCACCTTTCGCTAATCTTTCATCTAAACGTGTACCAGAACCACAGAACTCGTAGCCTGGAAGATGAAGTTCAAAAGGTAATTTATTAATAATATCTTTCACTAAGCCTTTACCTTCAATAGTATTCCAAAATTTTGCTGGAAGAATATGAATGATATTTATGAGGTAACCTAAACCTTTTGGATTCGAAATAATAAAATTGGAAATTCGAGATGAAATCAATTCCATAATACCCACTTTCTCATTATAAAAATTCTTATTCCCAGCTGCTTCTTCACCTGCTATAACTAATAATATATCTACTAACTTTCTAACATCATCCTTCCAAACAAATTGTTGTGGCATATTTGTGTAGCGCTTAATCCCCTTTCCTTGCTTCCTTTCTTTTAAACCTTCACCTTTAGTTTTCAGTTCAAGCCAAATAGGTTTAATTAATGTTTTGTACTTATCGGTGGAGCTTGATTTTACTCTATTCTGTGATGGATCATGATTCCGATATAAAGCATTCGTTATCTTTAAAATTTTCTTATAAGTTTCATAATTTTCATTAGTAAAACCTACTGGTTGTTTACGAGTTATTAACTCCCATAAACCTTCTGTTCCTTTAAATTTTTCATAGATCAGGGTTGGTTGATCTTGTGTGATTTTACTCTCACTATAAATAAGTAAATCATCATTATCAAAGAAAACAATATAACTTCCAATTTTCCACTGCACTACTCCAGCTATATCAATAGAGTATAATCCAAACACTTCATCTTTATCTAACCTATTAGTACTTAAATATCGACTCGCTAATGGACCTAACTGAATTTCTTTCTCTTCTTCATCATCTTTCGTTTCTTTAGTCTCTGGCAATGCCTTAGGTGAAACAAATAACTGTTTCTCAAATGAGGTTTCTGATGGTGTTGGTGGATAATTATTAATATTCTGTTGTGCTACAGGTATAAGTTCTGTAATTA
>JAGDQP010030269.1:0-22732 GCA_022664845.1 Lepisma saccharinum | reverse complement strand
ACAACAGGCAATGGCCTAATTATAGTGTTAAGCTTTACAAAGTAGTTATACAGAGTTTATTGACAGTTGCATCTCTAAATTCTTTAGGTGACATATAGCATACGTCCAGATCATTGTGAACTGTACAGAGTTGGTTATATATAGTACAAATTCTCCAGATTGGTGACCTCATTAAGATATTGGTTCTTGCCTTTTTACAGTGGAGGAAACCAGTATTATTAACGCGAGTTTTAGATGATGGGACACGAAACTGTAATGTCGAAACTAAATCCATACAATCTAACTTATTTTGAACAATTTTTTGCAGAAATAACAGATCAGCAATGTTGCGCCTTTGTTCTAAGCTCTGAATATTGAAGTTCTTAATGACTGCATTGTAACTGTCATAAGCAGGATAGATTCGAGTTTCTTTAAAGGTCAGGAATTTAAGAAATTTTGATTGGATTTTCTCTAATTGTTGGCAATGTTTCAATTGATATGGATTCCAAATAGAAGAAGCATATTCTACCTTGGAGCGAACATAAGCATAGTAAATTTTTTCCAATGTTGATATGTTGTTGAATTCTCTTCCCGTCCTAATTACGAATCATAATCTTCCTTTTTCAGAATGACAAAGTACACAAACGGTTTCTTAAAATTGAGGGTGGGGTGGGTGAATGTACTTATCTGTGGACCAAGAAACATTCTTTTTTTTTAGAAAATAAGAGATCAGTATTCTCACCTAATTTAAAAAATGAGACCATCTGGTTTGGGATCTTATTTCGAAACTCATCTGTTCTCATTTTCATTTAAATGTGTATTTGTTTCCACAGGGGAGCACTATGACAGGAGAGTAGAGTGACGTAGGACAAACACTCCATTCTCATCATCAGTGATTCTGCCAGTCCCCCTCCCTGTGGTGTGTCACCCCTCAAATTCTAGACAACACTTGAAAATTTTGCTGTAAAAATCGATAGAAATCATGCAAAACTCCACTTACACCCTCCTAATTTTGACTTTATACACACACACACCCTCCCCGAACTGAAAATCCTGGCGGAAATCCTGCTCATCATGTTATGTTAGCACCGATGATTCAAAGGTCTACTCGGGAATCAAATCTGCGCCTGCTTGCACCAAAAGCGAAACCGTATAACCATATTGCTTATTTAAAATATTGCCCCCCCGTCTCTTTTTGCTTTAAAAGTAGAGGACAGTTAACAGAAATATTTTATGAATATATCTCCACTTTTAAAGTTTGCCGACTTCTCTCTTCTTTACAACGTCCGCACGCATTAGATGATATCATTTTAAAAAAGAAAAGAAAAAGAAAAAGCATGGAGTTCTATAATGAAGGAAACGAGGGTTCCAAGCGACAATGACAGTCGTGAGCACTAAAACAAGACATAAAGTGTTCCGCAGCCTCAAGTGACAATGTTGTATATAGTCAAAGACTCCAGTCAAGGGGAAAAACCCTTGTGGACAGGTATTGGAGGATAGCGTTGCGCGTATTGCACAGACTATGTATTACGTATGCACGTGTGTGCGTGCGAGAGAAAGAGAGAGGGAGAGAAACAGACGCTCAGGAAACTTGTTCGGATGTCCTTATGGTGTCTCTGTATATTTGTGTACAGGAAAATGTTCAAACAAGTTTGTCTGTCTGCCCCATTCTCTTAATTGGCTTACATTCCAGTCCGAAAAGTAATGGACCAATTAGATTTGACTGCGGTAGCCGAAAAATAAGAAAAGAAAAAAGAAATTTAAACAGAAACGACAGATCAGAAAGAGAGGTACAAAAAAAAAAGCCACCTGATAGGAAAAGGTGAAACTCGAGAAAATAATCTTAAAGCTAAAGGAAAGAGCCGAGGAGTGTCATCAGAGGACCGAAAGACGATAAAACGGTAATGCTCTTCCGAAGCAATACCAGACAGACAATGGTCTTGTCCTTCTAGCATAGATGTAGTGGTTGGACGCATTAATTGGCTGTGAATTCCATGACTTGAGGTATTCGACAAAAGTATCACAACGAGAGATACCTAGAAGGACATCAATTCTTCCCATTTCTTTTTTTCTTTTTAAAGGTTAACGAAGCGCTCTGCACACACACACACACAGATCTCCAATGTCCTCCCTTCTGGACTTTCAGCTACTTCTTTTCACGGCACATCGAACGTGCAAGATGAATCAGTACATAAAATCTGAACAGTTTGAAGATAAGACAACGTTTTTGGATTCCAATGACTGTTGGTGCAGCTGATGGCCTGTCAGCAAAGACCGATACCTAACAAGGTACTTTGTTATCGGAGCGACAGAAGTCTCCACGGAAAAGAAAAAAGAAGTCGACTACTCTTACCACTGTTCTGTTCTCTTGCGTCCGTCCGTCCCCCTTTCCACCAACCAACAAGCCACCTCATCCCATTCCAACATAGTAAACCACAATACAAGACCTCTGTAAAAACAAGACATACAAGGACATTTATATCTGGCTGGAGAAACATTAAATTTAAGTTCTTCTTCGTAATTAGGGGAACCAAAAAGTCCTTGGTGGAATTAGGATCATGATGGCGTTCCTAAACTTCTTTTTCATTGTTGATAAACAACCTTTTCGTGGATGTGATGCTATGACTTAGAAATTCCAACTTTTTTTTTTTTTGTCTTGGTTATAATGTTGTTGTTTTTTTCTGCCAACATGATAGAACTGTGCATAAACACAGAGAAAGTGTTTCTGCACTTAGTGTCATCAATGTTATACTTCAAAGAAAGACCATATCACAATTTGTTTCTTGGAAGTGGCGTGTGCGAGGGATGTGAGGGGGCAATATTTGCAGAACAAAGAGGTTCTCCTGCTCTACTGAAAAAAAAACGTATAAGAAATATTCAGGCACGTATCCAGAAGTTGGTTTTGAGAGGTGATCACGGGCTCCCGAGCAGTGAAAGGTGTGTCTGGGCATGAAATATGTATTAAATAAGAATAGTTACGCCTTAAAATTATACTAATTCTGTCTAAAACTCTTTCTTTGGGGGGGCGCCCCTAAATACGTACCTGCAAATACCGATTTGCAGAATAATTATTCTTGATGAATGGAGATGGTCGAGTAATTACAATACGATACTATTTCTTTGCAGTAAAGATTTTATCTTCAAATCTCTTGTTTGTTCAATCTACAGAAATCGTTAGTAAATTAGTGTTGACAACTTTTAAGGATAGATGTCACTAAAAGCTCATTACATCATTCTGCTTCTAATATTTCTGAGTGACCGTTAAACACATATTGCCAAATACATCTTTAATACACATCTTTGAAAAAGGAATGCTTAATTAAATTAATGCCATTTTATGCACGACGTTTAGGGTTTCCAGGTCTTACGTTCTTTCTGTAAGATTTTTCGTTTCTCTTAGGTTCCCTTGAAGTCTTTCTTTCTCTCCCACACGATACATTCTTCAGTTGAGGAAGCTTCAGTATCTAAAATCTTACGAAAAAAACGTAAGACCTGGTAACCCTATGACTGTAGGCTTCAATATTAGACTTCAGACAATTCTTCCAGGTTGGTTTCTTTTTATAAAGTTGTGGAAACCCTTTAAAATTCAGTTACATTCGACTGACATAATAGTGATTGTTCGTCTTCCTTTCTACGTATATGATAGACACGTACAGTAGCTACATATACAGGGTGTGTCAAAGATCATTTACATATATGAAAATATAGGGAGATTTGTAGAAAATATTTCAGATTTGGGTTCAGAAACTTTAATTTGTGAGGCCTTTTTGATTGAAAGAATACAACGTTCCTTTATGATATTTGTGCATATGTGCACTCAGCCTGTGTGGTACGGTAACGCCTAAATACAAGAAGATCCAGAGATACTGATCCCAAGGGTCATTAAATGTCATGTGGAAAGATGGTAGCGGTTTTACTTGAATAGCCTTACAAGTTTTTAAACGGACTCATTAATCAGCCCCTCTGAGTTTGAACTCAAATCTAAAATATTTTTCTAAAATATTTTCTTCAAGCTTTCCCTATTTCGCAAGTTACATAGTGACTTTTTAATACAGATTGTATTTCAAGAAACCTTGTAAAAGTAATTCCACATATTATACAAGCTTATGATAAGCTTGCGTTTCAGTTCATTTTCGCTTGTGTAGTTACGATTGATGTAATAAGCTTGATTCAAGTTTGAAATGACTGTACTAACTTGACTTGAAATTGAAAGTTTGATTTAAGCTAAGTGTAGACAGTTGTGTTGATATAATTTGGCCGCCAGTGTAATGGAAAGCCTCTTTCACTCTTGTTGTAAAACACTTGATATGGCAAGAACTTCTACACTTGTCATGGCAAGCTTGCAATAAATTTGATTCAAACCTACTCTGCTATTAGAGATCCATTCCGCCTGAGCCAAAGTTGTCTAAAGACCTTAAATAAAATTCAAATTCAAATTAGCTAGGTGCATCACTTGCGTATTATGATAAAGCTCGGAGATGTAGAAGTAACGCTCCACATATTCTTGACCTACGGTACGAAGTGAGATGGGGTGATCAGTCATACGCTCGACCGTCTTCACCTTCACAGAGTGCCCAGGACTACCAAGAACATTCTGGTACTCAGTTTTATAGGAGGCTGAGTGCACCTCAGAGTGACAGGCATGGGAACACTGAGAGAAAGTTCTAGAGCGTCCTGGCCGGGATTTGAACCCGGGCCGCTCGCTTCGTAGTCAGACGCGCTGACGCCTGAGCCACGACGACTCTGCGTCTTATGATAGCGGTGCGATTAAAGACCTATGTATTGTCTTAGGTAGGGGCTGTAGCTGTATGTGCCGTGGGTAGTGATATTGTGCGTGTTTCCCCATGCTTTGTAAAATATCAGTTTCCCTGATAAAGGAGCCAGATTAGTTTTCGAATATTTTACAACAGTTGTTGAAACCCCCATTAATACCTTTTAACGCACTGGAATGTTTGTCAATTTAGACGAAATTAGAATATTCTGATTTTGTGTAAAGTGAAAAGAAGATTTATACAAGAAGGTACCCTCCCAGGGATAATTTTGAGTAAAAAATCGAAATCAAATTGTAAGTAAAGCGTATGAATAAGTCTAATATATATGGGTAAAACTTCAGGGATGAATTCCTGACACGAAAACAAGAAAAATAGTTCGTATAAACATGGGTGTAATTCCGCTTCATTTTCGAGATACAGTGTTTCCAACTTAAAGCAGACAATGGTGAAGAAAAGTAATATTTCGCGATAAATCATTAAAAATGCATTAAGGGGGGGGATGTTGTTGACAGCTTGTATCAGTATGGTGGATAATGGAAGGTAAAATATGACGTTATTGGGTTGTCAGTGTTGCCAACCTTGTATAAATTTTACCAAACGGTTCTACGTAAGTTTATTACATATTTAGGCCCCCCACAAGTGGTGCCTAAATATCTTGTATTCAGGGTTCATTTCACACATCACGTGTGAAACTGAGTGCAGTGTTGCCAACTGAGGATAAGACATGGGGTTAAATATCAGAAGTCAAAATGATAATTTGCATGATATATCGTAAACTGGTCATTAAACCTCACTCTTTCTATTTTATTAGTAAACATAGGGAATAAGAAAGCTTTGTACAATAATTCATTATATGACAGTGAAGAATCTAGTTCTCTTTGCTCATGTCCGCGGAAATGAGTGGTTTACACTGACAGTAACATATAGTTTACAGGAAGATTATACATAGAAGACATAACCCTAGTATTCTCCAGATTTTCTCGTGAGAACCTTGAGTAGAAGGACTGGAGGGCAGCCGGCTCCCCTACCGCTTGCGGTTAACCAAACTTTGACATTCACCGCCAGAAAGATTCCACACAAAAAATTCTTTGGCGTTGACACTTTCTTAAAGCAAATAGCAAAAGCATGTCCCCCCTCCCCCTTGAATGGTTACGCACTTGAGTGATCCCATAGAGAGAAAAGAAGGAAGAAGAAAATAGAAAGGAAAATAAGGAAATTAAAGAAAGAAGTGGCAACGTTTGGGTAGAAAACCGCAGAATACTGGACAAGGTTCCCTCCAGATATTTGTAGTTTAGACGTGAACATGGGTTGACTGAAGGTCATTATGTTCTCAGCGATTCTATAAGTGTCGTGAATCTAGCTTAATTCGGCAAAATGTCATTCTTAGAATCTCAGGACAATGACACAGACATAAACGCGAAATAGGTGTGAATAACATGCTAGACGACATGGATGTCTCCTTAAAAAAAATGAGTTCTCATATATTCACTATAAATCACTTGAGGAGGAGCCCATGTAAGGTTCAGAAGCAATATATGAAGACTAAATATTTGAATCTCCATGCAAGAACACGTTCGTGAACATGGGTTACACACAATACAATGGTCATCAGGAGGATCTTTATAGCGATAAGGGTGTAATTGAACCAACGCAAGAAGAAAATTAACGCCAATGGTCAACCATCTCACCTTCGGTACTGAAACCCTTAGCATCCAGAAGGACTCTTTTCTTCATTTTTTTTATCCTCCCTCTTCCTCTCCACTTCACCGCGTTCCTTCTTGCAAGTGTTCATTGACGATGTTCGCCGTTAAACAAATACGAAAGCATTTTTATGACCTCCCTTCTTGCCTTTGTCTCATATACCCATTACCAGGCTAAATTACTCATGGCATTAACATTTTTTTTTTTACATTGCCCTACGAAACTCATTGCTGTTACGCGAAGGGGTACTTTTTTTTTCTACTCTTAATCGAGTTGATTTCATCCTAAGCTTTTTGATGACCTGTGTGCGTGTTTCCAGTTCCAGAATGGCAGGACCGTGTTCGAAGACTGGCTTCTTTTAGCTACCAGCACAATGTATCCATCCAGTATAGTTAACTTTCTTCTAAATATTTTTTTTGGTGTTCCTTGTTAGTGAGTAGTAAAGCTCACTGTTTTGTAATCAAGGAGTCGAGGGTTCGATACCCGGTAGAGACACAAGTGATTTAGAGTCCACGTTAAATTGTAGGTCATCGGACGTCATCTTCATCCGATGGAAGGTACTGGCAAACCACCATCGGTTCATCTTACCCAAGGGCCTTCGGGCAGAGCATCCATCACCATCAAAGGTTTTCATTTTTTTAAAGTAAGATAGACCCAATCATAACCACCTGGTGAAAATAGAGAGATGTGCTCTGTATATCACAGACAACGAATAAAGTAAAATGCATACAGACACCAAACTTGTTCAATATATAATGATTACAAGATAATGTACAGTTACTTTCTATATCAAACTTTCCGGATGGTACATTCAATTTAGACCATGGGCGATACCTTCCCGCATCCTTTCCTCTACCCTACCTCGGCCTGAGTCATAGATTACTAAAATCTATAAATAAATTCAAATACTAACTAAATAATAACAGTGGCGGATCCAGAGAGCGCACTCCCCCTCGAGGAAAAATACTTCATATTTATATCATTTTTTTCAACAATTTACTTAAGAGAAAGCTTTGATTTGCTTGCGGGCAAGTCTAGTTTGTCTAGAAATATTAACTTTTGGGGATACCGTATTAATATTCCGTGATAAAACTTAACAATAAGCAGGGAAATATCCTGATCTGTTCTTCAGACCTGCGCCCCCACCTCAGGAAAATCTTACATCCGCCCCTGTAAAACACATAGTCCACACACACACATACAAAAAAAAACTTAATACAGAACGGAAATAATTCCAACTAGAACTTCTTTTGACATGAATAACGGCGATAGAGAACCAGAAAAAAAAAATAGAAACTCACTAAATTTAGGAACTTTTGATCATATAAATCGTTCCATCATGCAAAGGTATTTTAAAGAAGCGTTCACTTTATGGGATGGTAATACTTTAGCGTGTACACACGAAGTCATCCACTGTAAATTTTATAGGCTACTGAACAGTCTGAACACGTGAGAAATAAATCTGGTCTGTGTAGTGTGAGAGCCTGCCTACATGATCAGACTAAATGGTTCTTGTGTACGACTACAGGCGATTCGTTCGTCAGATATGTTTACTGCTAGAGTATTCGATGTTCGTCATCATACCGATCTCAAATCAATGACGAACCTCTGTAATTGGTTTCGAAAGAATGTATTTTTTCACTTCATGATCGTTTTTTTTTTTTTTAATATTTTCTTGAGTTGTTTTGACCAATTAGAAAACGGACCTTTACATGTGTGTGATGTTAATGATATTTAATCGATAATTAGAGGAACCGATTTCAACATTCATTTTTTACATCTTGTATTCAGGGTTCGATCCTAGAATAATTTTTTCCCATCTTTTCTTTAGTTGTCCTATCAGACAATTGTTCAGATATATTTTTTTTATATATATAATAAGATTATTTCTTCAATTAAATAATCATGATTAATTAATACATTTTTTTTTTTTAAATATAGGAAATCAGTCTTACCTGGAATCTTCGAGGGTCGTTTCAAAGCAATATATACTGGGGTAGAATGATTTTCCGATACATCGGTCAATATTTTCCAATATCAAGATTTCAATATCGAGAAAACTTGAAAATTGATATATCGAATATCGATATCGGAGGATATTTTCGCAAAATCTATTATCGATATCCAAATGATCTTAAAGATACTCGATTTCAACGAATATCCGATGTGAGAGAAATTCAATTCAAGAAAACATCGATTATGGACGATTTTTGATATGAAGTGACTCCTCGATTTTAGTAATATTCGAAATCAACTTTATTCGATTTCGGAGAATATTTTTTGTATGAACAATATATATTGTTTAGTATTGCAATATTTCATTATTACATGTCTTTTTTATAGACTTTTCTTTAGTTCACAATGGTTCGTGGTGTCCTAAAATCTTGCAACGTTAATTTAACTTATTTCCCGACGTCATAGAATGATGAAAATTTGCACAGCGACGTAAGTCGGGTGGCAATATAATATGCCATTGTTACTTTTATATATTTCTATATTTTTTTAAATTATTTTTTAAAATATGGACTAGTTTATCCTAAAATATATACTATACTACACCGATCTGTCGTTTGACTGGTTGCAGAACACCTTAGAATTTGGGTCACAAAACATTAGTTTGAAAAAAAAAGTATCCGAACGCGGAAATAACTCGGGAAAATAATTTTAACAAAACTTTTTAATGACATACTTTTCTTCAATAATTCGTACTAAAAAGTAAAAAAAAAAAAACTTAAAATGAAAAGCTTAGGGCGCGCAAAGTCAAGAATTTATGAAGTGGCTCTATATGAGAGCGCGCCTCATGCTTTTCTTTCTAGTCATACATAAACAAAATTATTTTGTTTTACCTTTTAGTACGAATTATTTAAGAAAAGTATATTTTTTTGGAAGTTTTTTTTTTATTATTTTTTATACACGACACAGTAACATCTATGTATTACAGATAGAAAAGGAGACTCTCTGAATCTGCTCACATAGATTGATTGACCTTAATTTAAGTTGTCGACCATAAAATTAGATTTTAAATATACTTCAAAAAATAAGATCTTGTGCTGTATTTGCTATGTCTAAATCTCACTAAAATGTTAAAATTTCCTATCAAAACGTAGAAGACAATCTATATGAACATAATCACCAACGGCCTGAGCCTTAGATGCCTAAAGGCCATAAATAAATATTCAAAATATTATAATTATCTTATACATTATTTTCATAAAGATGTCAATATTTTCTTTTAACAACTAATTTGATACTTCTAAAATAATTTCCTTCGTTTTAGTTTTTTTTTCCTTTTATTACACTTTTTTGGTTTATGGCTTCATAATATTTTAGTTGTAGTCAGATTGTTACGAACAATCACACGTTTTGGTTTTATTCAACCTATATTATTACCGAATGTCAATGGATTTGAATCTCTTCACAACCATCATTCCTAACTGATATAACACAATTTCAAATTCCTCCTAGATATCGTTCATAACCTATAACATGATTTATCGAACGTCCTTCATTTTTGACAGCGTTATCGAAATTTGAAAATATGTAGGTCTTATTGAACCTACAATTAAGATTTGCTTGTGCAAATGCGCAGTCCTATTCCTGCTAAGTTTCAACTTTTTGGTTCGCCCAGCGCCTCAGCCCTCAAGAAACCTTCAAACTTTCCAGAATTTTAAAAATACCCGACAAATGAATAACAATTAAATTTTGTAAGGTAGCTCCGATATAACCGTTATACTTGAGATTTTGGAAATTGTTTACTTTAGCTGAAAAATTTGAAGACTCCTAATAACGAACGTCGTAACCTCGCTCTTCAAATTTCTCTTTTACAACACAATTGAGGATTAGTTGATTTAAAAGACATTCTTTATTATTAATTGGGACTACTTTCCAAAAGATTTTCTTCCTTGTCATTTGTCAGGTATTTTTAAAGTAATTCTGAAATAGGGGGCACCAGTAGTAGGGGCCATTAAGCCGCTTCTGTATAAAAGTATTCAAGAATAATATACTCGTATGAAATACTCTTTCTTAAAATTAAAAAAAAATGAAAAAACATTAAATTCTAAAAGATAATAATTATCTATGATTAAATATCTCAAAGATGCATAAATACACAAGTCTTTTAAAAGATATAGGAAAACAGGAAGATCAGTTACTTTCTGTGCTTTTCGGATCTGTTTCATTTTGCAGATACAATAAATGCATGAAAAACATTTAGAAACAATAATATTAAACAACAGATGGCACTGTAAAAAGACATTTTAAATGCCTATCGATAGAAGTAAAAAAATATAAACAAATCGGCGAAGAAAAATTATTATTCATGAAGTCTGTTGACTCGGTAGACCATAAAATTTTTCACCATCAATGCGTGTAGTATCTACAAGCAGATACAATTCAGTATAAATATAGGGACTGTATGTGATAGTGTGAGAAGGTAAGGTCTACTTATGTGCCAGATGGTTGAAGAATAAGGAAGCATGGCTATACTGTATTCCTTAGCAGAACTGCTTAGAAATTCATTTTGCTACCCCTTTTTTTGAGGGCGAGGATCTTGAAAGAACAATGAAGTCTTGAGTGATTGCACTTCCTTACGTGTCACTAGACTATTTTTTATCTTCTTATCCGTGTCTGCGTATGGTCTTAGCTTCCTTCCTTCCTTGACTTACTACGGGAGCCAGAAGTCGTGGTTTAAGAAGAAGAAAAAGAAGAAGAAGTAAGTGAACGTCTGTTGTCTTCTTCGTAACTGCTTGTTCTTCCCTTATGATCGCTCTCCCCCTCAATCAGTCCGTATGTCTCCTTAAAGAGGAAGCACTGGACAGGGTCATCTGATAAGTCGAGCAGTCGAAAAGAAAAGAAAATGGAAAAAAAAAGCACGAATAATTGGCGTCTTGAACATTGTCTGCGCACGCCAAAGTTTTCTTGAAGACGAAAAGAAAAGTCTTTCGCACCTGTTCTATTTTATTTTTCGGTCGGTGTTTATATTATACGATTCTTGCCGTTGCGTTCAACAGCTGCAATACGATAGAAAGAAACTTCCTTCGGATACTCTTCTTTTAAAAAACAGTCGTCAACTCGTCTTCAGCTAGTGTAACCATCCGCGAATTCTTTTCACTTTTTTGTACACCCATATCCAGTTAAAAAATTGTTGATGAGACGTTTTTCCAAGTCCAAAAAAATGTACAATTCTTAACCCTCACTAACATTTAACATATTATCGTATGCGTTGTTTTGGTGTTGTTAGTTTTTGTTATTTTTCGGATTACGACCTTCCATCGACATTTCTCATGAATCTAAGTGTACATCATGTGTTTTTCTTGAAAAAAGCATCTATAGTTACGTCCAACCCTTTCTTATAGGCAAAAAACAGTTAATTGTTATGTGTGTTGCCTAGCGAGATAGGGGTTATTTGAAATTCCCGAATCCGTGAATTGGTAATTAACCAAAAATTGGTTCTTTCTGCTTTTTTCCCTATCTTTTCTAATCTTTGTCTTGAAGATACTACAATGGGACTACCATCGTAATATTCTCTAAAAAGAGCAACAAGTTTCGTCTGAAATCTTTCAAAAGTTATGTCTGATTAAATATAAACTCACTTTGTGGCTTAAGCCCTTCTTGCATTTAATTTTCAGTCTTACTTCCTTTAATTAGTCAAAAGTTATGCCTGACCAAATATAAAATTAAAACCTCACTTTATAGTTAAGCCCTTCTTCGATTTAAGTTCTCAATTAATTTAATTCTAATTAGTCGGTTTAGTTAGTCAAAAGTTATTCCCAATCAAATATAAATTTAAAATTTTACTTTGTGGGTTAGGCCCATTTTGCATTTAACTTCCAGTTTACTTCTTTTTAATTAGTCCGATGTTATGCCTGACCAAATATAAATTAAAAGCCTCACTTTGTGGGTTAGACCTTTCTTCCATTTCTCAGTTTACTGCCTTTGAATTTTATCGGTTTGTTGATCAAATATAGAGGACGAACAATTAAACGCGACAAATTATAAAAGACATATTTTTGCTTATGCTCAGAAATTTGCTTCCCAGATTTTTTTTTTTTTTTGCTTTTAAATCGCGATGTTCTTGTTTTCTCGGTTCTCTTTCTTGTCATGGCTTTTCCCGGTGCGTTTGTTTGCTTTTCCATTTACTAGTGTTAGAGTTTTTGTTACATTTTGTACGTAGTGATTATTCTGCTTCGTTCTAATTTGCGTCGTTCTCGTTTCCATAGATATTATCTCATATCGTTTGTGCTTACTTACGTCGCACTTGTTTTAATGCTTTTATACTTTCCACCTTTCTTTCCTTTGCTCCTGATCAATTTCGCGCTTATCTTTGTCGCACCCCTTTCGTAGTTCTTTCGTATTCCAGATCCTGTTGCGTTTATTTTTGTTACACTCGTTCCAGTCTTCTGTGCTTCAAATTAATTTCCGTGTTTCTCTCTCTCTTCTTCGTGCTATTCCCATCCATTTCTTGCTTGTTTCTGTTACATTTATCTTCAAGGGTAGTATTTCTTTTGTGTTAATTAGTGTCGCAAATATTTCCATGACTGATCGCTTTTGTACTTAATTCTTGTTGCAAACATTTTCTTGACTCTTTTCGCTTTCGTACTTAATTCTTGTCGTAAACATTCCATGGTACTCATTTTGCCTTGCTTATCACGTTTCACATCTGTCTTGTCACAGTTATCTCTGTCATAGTGAAATCATGTTATATTTATTTTATTTATCACCGAACAAAATTTATTGTCAAATTTCACACTTGATATCGCGGTTGTCTAGGTTCGAACCCACATGTTGGTATATTTTATAATGAAGAATGTCATGGTATCAATCCGTAGAATGGGATTAATGCTTAAATAGTAATAGTAGGTTCTTCCAAGGATGTCCTCAGTCCCACCAGACGAATGTCAGCATGGCACCTTCAAAAGAGGCTCTATCCTCTAATCTCCTCTTTGCTTTTTCTGAAAGAGAGCACGCCAAAAGACGCCATTCCTTAGATGTAACGGTATGTAACTCAAGATATTTTGCTAGTTACAACGTCATTTTATAAAGATTTTTAAAATACCGCAAAATGAAGACAAATATTGAAATTTTTAAAAAGATTCTGGTAATAATTATTAACATCTATTCAATGAACTACCAGATCATGAAACAATTTCTTTTGGACGAGAGACTTGAAGATCCCTAAAGTATGACATCTTCTAGACATTCAATTTCTCATTTAAAACATACATATTTAAACTATTGATTAGTTTATTTGATAGATACTCGTTCGTTTTATCATGCACACTTTCCAAAATATTGTTGCGCGACAACTGTTCCTCATTTTTAAATATCTCTCTATAAAAAAAAAAAAGGAGGGAGACTAGATTATTTCAGTGGCGGACCCAAGATTTTCGTACCCCCTCTCTAAATCAGTCACTTGGATTACTTAGGGATTATAAAGGCCACACATGTAAATTTTCAACAAGGTTTTTCAAAGTAATACCAGACTCTTTCAAGACCAAAGATATAAAGAAAATGATCCAAAAATAAATTTATTACACATTAAATATTTCAAATACTATTTTAATGATTTTCAGCTGGCAACACTGTTGAAAATAGTAAGGAACAGCAAAAGGCGTGGGAGACGGATATCCATATTCTTTCTTCCTTTTCTTAGCCCTTCCTTCTTCCCTTATTCTTCGGTGGTGGGAAATTCCTTTTCCTTCGTTTTCCTTCAGCGGGTGCACGACTACTTAAATAATTATTGTCACGGACATAATGAGAAGAACAATAATACAAATAACAACAATGGTTTCTCGGTGAACACTTGCCGCACCATCTGGTGCACTCTTTTTTTTTTCAAACCAAGAAAAACGGACAGTTTGAAACGAATCTCCCTCTCCCTGGCTCAAGAACTCTTGCGCTATACTCTACGTTGTCTTGTATTCGTTACCCCTTTCGAAGAAGGCGATGAAACCAACGGTGGCAGTTCTCGTTCGCTCTCAGAAGAACATATGGATCTGGTTTTTGCCCTTTCAGTTATACACAACACAAGAAGAGGTCAAGATGATTTTCTTGTCTTACTTTTTTTTTATTTAATTCTATTTTTTTTTAATACTACCGCCCACCAATTTATCTCCACTTAACAGAAAAAAAAACGGTAGAGAACTTACGATGGTACTGTAGTTCCCAGGTGGCGCTCAGTACGGTAAACCACAAAACTCCCACGAATGATTACGAAGATGGCTCTCGTGTTTCCCATATGGACAACAACCCCGAACAGAAGGAAAATTGAAGAAAGTTTATTTCGAAAAAAAAAAATGAGATAAGAAAACAAAAATTATTTTTTTCCCTTTTCTTTAACTTTCCTATATACCAGTTGTTACAATAATAAAATTAAAAGACATGTCTTGAAAGCTTTATCAAAAAATCATAAAATATCTAAAATACTCGTTTCTGCCTTGACTTATCTACTATAATTGGCATCTTGTTTCAAAGGAAAGAGGATGGGCAAGCGCGCCATTTCTTGTATAAGCTACCTACAATTTCATCTACTAGCCAATAGAAATGGGCGACGTTATTCCCCTATTGGCTACTAAGCCATACACCAAGCGAAGTACGCTGCTAGCCCATACATGAAAAGGCGCTCTGAGATCGGCTTTTCATGCACGCGCTCAGCGCATCCTGTTCTTGCGGAAATACCTAAACACGTGTTTTAATTGGCTACTCAGCGAAATCGCAAGTAAAACATCCGTCTACCGCGTACATGAAAATCCGATCTAAGGATACACACAGTTCAGCATATTCAAGAAATATTTCATTTTTAAGCCAAAATATTCCCGGAACATTGGCAATATGCCGGTAATATATCCCACGAATATTATAGTTAGCATCATGAACGGATAGTGACGGGAAGAATACGCATGAGATATTCTTAACATATTCACAGAGAATAAACATATGTGCGAAAAAACTTTGCACTATAATTTGGTATTTCAAAGCTATAAGATTTAAGGTAGTTGCAATTATTATTGAAAGCTAAAATTAATTGGTAAAATATACCCAGTCCAAGAATGTACGGGCTAGGAAGGTCCTGCAATATTCTAGACTGTTCCATATGCCTTAAGGAATAGGCCGGACATATTCCATAGGCCGCAAAGAATATTTCTGGTATGCCTGGGCTCTGTTGAGAGGTGAATGTTTAGGATTATATTAGTTAATATGTAAATAGTAAAATTATAATAATTAAGCCAAATGGTAGACCTAAATATTAATAATATTGAAGGCTTGTTATCACCTTTGAAAGAAAAATTGTTCAAAATAAGGCGTGATTTCTAGTAAGAGTAAAATCTGAGAGAAAAATGAAATGAATGTAAAAAAAAAAAAAAAGTACATATTTAAAGTTACGGTTCCTTAATATTGCTCTGTTTTTCCTTTTTACTTAAGCTTAGAAACGGAACACAAATCTTTATAGTACTTGTGCTATTCCTGTAAAGGAAATGTTAAAAAGATATCAAACATTTATGCCTTGAGTAAGTTCATTAGCGTAATCACATTTTAATTACGATTGTGGCGTTAAATCTCAATTTAAGGGTTGGTAGGTTCTTTAAATGCGAAGGAATGCAAAACTTTTGAGCAGATAAAAAAATGAAAGTTTTCAAAATATGAATAAACAAAATGTAATGTATTTACTTATTGACTTAACTTCCATTATCATTAATAAATTGTCTGTAGTAACTTAAACCTTAAGTTGATCACGAGCATAATAGTTTATATTCACATAAACCTATGACAAGAAAAATGTTCTTCAACGTCAAAAGAAGAGCTCAATCTTTCTTGTTTACTAATTACGCGCCTTAAATTATATCTATGAAATTGACTGGAATGAAGTCGCGGTTTGAATTGTAAGATCAACAAATTTCAATGTAATGCTACAGAGAAAAGATATACGAGAGATACAACCACTTTTAATGCACGCTTATACATTTTTTTCTGACTTGGACAAGTATTTTTGAAATTCATCAATAGATGGCTCTCATATTAGTTTCCCTTTCCTTGAACACCCAGCAAAATTCGACTTCTGTTGCTAGTTCAACAGCCATGTTGTACGTTTCGTCACAAGTGATATTGGATCAACCACCACAAAACATGAATTTTCTAGTGTTGAAAGGAACAAAAATTACATTAGAGACATCTGTTGACGATTATCTATTATTAATAAGTTAGTTGGCAAGGATAACTCTCTTTCTTTTTTTCATTATACGCAATAGGATATGATTATAAAAGGAATGGTCCCTGTACCGGAAGTTACGTTTCACCATGTTCATTACTGTTCAGATCCGGACGTGTTTTTGTTACGTACATTATTTGATATTCATTTCTTTTCTTTTCTTTTTCTTTTAGGAGAAACCGCACAAATGTCAGTTGTGCTCCAAGTCGTTTCCAACCCCAGGAGATCTCAAATCACACATGTACGTCCACAACGGGTCCTGGCCATTCAAATGTCACATCTGTAATCGGGGGTTCAGCAAACACACGAATCTTAAAAATCACCTGTTTCTCCACACAGGTAGGTAATGATTCTTTTTTAATTTCATTTAAAAAAAAAGCACTAACAAAAATCAATCTGTAAGGGTGAGTCTACATTAGGCCAAATTTCTGTGCGTGAACATGTTGGTGAGAACTGTCTCAAGACAACGAAATCATCTGTTTTTTTCCTACTCTGGACTTTGAAAACAGAAAATAAGACAAATATAATATATTGACAGAATTACTTACTGCAGAAACATCGATATTTTTGAAACAGTGCACTACAATAAGTTTCAACATACACAGGAAAGAAAACATCTAAATAAGTCAAAATGATTTACATGTACTGTCTTAATCAATTTGCAATATTACTGCTAACACTGTTCATAGGGTTGCCAGATACTATAACTACATTCATTGTGTGTATACATTTTTTATATTCAACAAGCGTTTAAATAGGTACTCACACAGACATGAAATATTTCCGTTAAAATTTAAAATCATTTTCTTATTTTCGAAACAGTCTCTTTTTTGTAAAATTATTTTTAAAAATGTTTTTAATAATATTTTATTTCATGCTTAATTTTAACATCAGGAGGCGTTATATATGTCTACATATATAATGACACTTTTCATAAACCTATGTTTAACAACATTAGGGCATTTTAAAGTTTAACAACATAGAATTTCGAGGTTTATCCCACAAAGGTAATGAAAATAATTTAAGTTCTCAGTATCTGGCAACACTGTGAACAGTGATAACAGAAACAATGCAAAATGATTAAGACAGCAAATAAATAATTTTACATGTATTTGTGTGTTTCAACGTACTGCAGCTTATTGTGCTTACAAATATACTAATTTGTATAGTAAGTAATGACCGTATATATTATTTTCTTTGTCTCGTTTTCTGTTTTCAAAGTTTGGAGTAGCAACAAAGAGAGATCCAATGAGACAGTCTTCACCAACATGAGCATACTCACAAATTTACCCTAATGTAGACTCACCATAACGTTTTTTTCTTTAATTGAAAATGTATAATGAATTTTAGGTTGCTATCTGCTGGAAGTGTCTCAACTTAGAGAAAGTATTTTTGACGCTGGCCAATCCACGTGCAGGTTCAGCACTGCTTGAACCATAAACGACACTTACAAACAGCAACCAGGGGATTACCAGTTCGATGTAGTGGTTACCGTGTCAGACAGCTTATCCATCCGACCGGGTTCGAATCCTGGTGTGGCTATATTTATTTAGGTTAGGTTTCAAAAGTCAGGTTAGGTGTTGTTGTTTTTTATTGTACACGCGATTTAGTCGTGTTCTTTCAGATTTTCGAAAATTGTACTTTCTATGTTAAGACGCTAGTCTGTTTGCTTCGTTGTTTAGAATTTGTCATTACTCTATGAAGAATCTAGTTGAAAATATATAACATTTTATGATATATAAAATTACAATAGCATATAAATTGGAGCATAAAAATTCAGTACATTTTACTTCGGTAAATCTAATAGTAATGCAGTACAGAAACTTTGAACAAATGTTAATCAGTTATGCATTAATTTAATTTAAAATTTACGCAAGTTTTTTGGTAAATTTTGTCATATAACAACAATTATTATTTACAGTAGTTAAGCAACATTGAAATTATTGCATAATGTTCAACAAAGCAAGGAAAAGAAAAGGTTGATTCAGGAGATAAACTTATTTTTTTGGATAAAGGATGAAAAATCTTCTGTGAGAATTTATTCCTATAATTCAAATAATACATTAATATTTGTAACGAAGGTGCTTCCCTCTACCAACCAAATATTACTCTGTATAACCAATATTTATTATGGTTTTAAACTTTTTCTTCTACAATTAAATCAAATTCAAATGTAAACTTTCGTATGTAATATTGGCAATGATGTTCGTTTCCGTTTCTTGAGTTCCTTGGTCCTTGATATAGAGTAATTTACTAATACAAGTTTACTTTGCGGTATAGTGCAGAGAAATTTCAAATTTCGTAGACGTTTAACGATGCAAGTTCAGCCCTGAAATACACGGAGGTAACGTAATGCAGCAACAAACTTCGAAGATATTAAATAGTAACATAAAAAATACGGACAGACGTCGTAGGCACAGAGGTAGAGCTTTTACCGTGTTTCTGAGCTACAGGTACAAGCTGCCGAAAGCTTTGGGAAATGAGTTTTAGAACTTCATATTTGAAGGGCATGGGGGGGAATACAATGGTAACACTCATGTGAGCTGAACTGTGGAAAGAGTTCAAGTTAAAAACAACAGATGGCACCATATTTGCAATTTGTTTTATGGGAAGCCGCTTATGCCGGTAAGAAAGAATGAATTTTCCTTACGTAATATCTCAATTCATGCTCAATGTGGGTTAGCATTGTTTTCCCCAAATGCCCTTCATTTCCAATATCATTAACAGTTGAACGAATGCGGGATGCTATCACCAAAGATTTTAAACCTTTTCTTTGTTTTCTATCTAAAAATGTATATCCCAAAATAATCCAAAAAGTTTGCAAGGGATTCCCGAAAGGAAGTATTTCGACCTACCTTTACTTTTGCAAATACCTAACCTGCCTATTTACTTCGAGGAATCTCTTGCGTACTCATTGGATAATTTTGGTAGTATATGCATTTTTGGGTAGAGCAGATTGGAAGTCTTTGACGATAGCATGTCGCACCAGCTCTCCTGTTAATTGTATTAGAAATGTGAAGCTCAATTTCCCACGCTTTCGGAAGCCTGTAGCTCCGAAATGCGGCAGAATTTCCACCCCGGTGTCGGTGCAGTATGTTACCTCTTTATATACTCCTGTACATTCCTAAACTTATTATTATCACTACCATTATTTATTTATTTTTGGTTACTAGGAATGTATTCCGTCTGTCTGCTCCCAAGTGAAAAGTTCTAAATTTTTGCGTCAGTCTATTCTTTATTCTTTTAAAATGGTTGTCCTGACAACTCTGCATGTTAAGAAAATTGCACTCTTGTGATCACTACGGTCACCTTCTCCATCTTTCAATGTTCGTTTAATCCTTTGCGCCAATTGTTTATATATGCCTTGTCTTTGTTCATAAGCCATTTTCAGATTTGTGAGTCCTGAAACTGTTCCATATATAATGAATACCTGTCTCTTTTCTTCCTTGTTAATTACTGTTATGTTTGGTTTGTTACGATTAAAAGGTCTTGTCTGTTTATATGGTTCTGTCCCAATTTAGCATACACGCTCTATTTCTTCTACTGCTTCTAGTTCGAATTTCTAATCCAGTTTGCTTTGTGACTGTAGTTCTTGCTATAATATTCCTGCTATTTCGTAGTACCTTTTCGTATACTCCATTTGGCCCATGAGTGGACATTATGTCATATGTTTTGTTTCCGTGCATATGTAACACAGTCTGCACTTGACTTCCTTAATTCGGTTATTTTTCATTATGAATGTCACGTTGTGTTTTGTTTCTTTCTTGTATTGGCTGCATGAAGCCTTTTGTTTCTGAAATTAGTTCTCAATGTCTTAGCCGTTCAAATGATCTATTATTATTATAGAATAAAAGGGATATGATGTTTCATAGCTGATAATCCCTCAAAACCTACAACATCCACCTGTTGGTAAAAACGAATGACCCTTTTCACAGCTTTACGCGGCCCTTTTCTCTCTTAACCTGTCCCTAATTTGGATCAGGCAGGCATCCACGAGCCCCTCCTCTGGCAGAGAGTAACACCTTGACTTTTATCTTTGACTTTAAAACCATCTTCGTCCCTCCCTACCATTCCCAAGTCCTACTCTAACTTAAACACTACTTTTGCTGCTTAATTGGAGCAGGTCTTTTGGTGCACCTGTCTTCTTGGCGCATCCGATCTCTTTTTTTGTTTTTAGAATATATATATACATTCGTTCGTCATTTGTTTCTTCTTTCTTTCTTTCTTTCTGAGAGATCTTCCTTCTGTCCGGAAGTCGTCTCACACGCAAAATGAGTTTTCAAACCAGCAGAGAACACATCTCTCCGTCTTTGCTATTTTACAAACAGGATTTTGTGGAAGAAAAAAAAAAAGAATCTACTTACTTATTATGAAAGCATATAAATTTTCATCCTTGTATAACTCCGCAGTAACTCCAGAATGAGAACACAGAGGAAGAAAAGGAAGAAGAAAAGAAACGAAAGAAATTCCGAGTCAGATGATAGAAAACGGCAAGGTGCTTCTCTTTTGATTATGGAATTAGATAAGAACTCATCACACTCAGTGTTGCAAACTGACAAATTTGTAAAGGTATTGTTTTAGTTATTAGGAAAGAGAGGGGAGGAAACGGAAACATGGATAATTATTAAGTTCTATGATACTTGAATCCTCTCGCTTTCTGTACGTGCGGTTTGATTCCCAATAGGAACTTATGAACTTAATGGTATTGACCAAACATCATGAGGATAATTGTGGTAGCTACTGTACTTAAAGAAGTGACGGACTTCAGTCTTAGTAACTAGATTTTGAATCGGTACGTTGACCACGCATCACCAACCTGATTTGGACTATAAATTTAGTCTATTGTCCGAATCTTGTCAGTGTACAGATACCAAGATATATAAAATGAAACCTTTTTAGCGAATAATCATTGAAAATCAACCCCTCCCGGTCTACTTGCGAATATCATGTAAGTAGCAAAGGTTCAAACAGCCTGATTGCTTATGCAAGCCTTCCTGACAGCGGGTTTGTTTTCCAGGAATCTTCCCATCAGCCTTACCGGGCAAATAATGGGATTGCATAATAGCCTTTTAGTGAAAATAATGAATTCATAATCTTCATTATGACATGCCCTTTGCTTATTTTATTAAAAAAGGATTTTAAATAAACATGCTTTTTTAATTATTTATTATGTATACTAATTATGTATACTAGATGAATATTAAACTCCCTGCGAGATAGGCAACCCAAATTTCACAAAATTGTTGCGGCGTTGCGTGCATTTAAGGATAATTTCGAATTATTTCGAATAACAGTTAACTGGATTATTTTTGTCATATATCTAATGATTGAATATTGTATTGTCATCGGAAGCAAGCAAGTTAACAAAGTTTCAAAGAAATCGGATGATGGGAAGTGAGTTAAAAATCAATTACAAGATTTGTACCAGACATGATTACAGAGCAAATTAATATAAAGCGTGTAAAAAGAATGGTTAATAATACTCTTCAAGCCCGACCAACGCAACTAAAGTTCAGAAGCACAGTTATGTTGGACGCGCTTTAGTTTGCGTTTTGATGTCATTTTCAAAACCATGTAGTTTTCTGGCAAAAAAAAAAAACCTACCTCTACAGTCTACAGTCTTGCACTTTCGCTGGCCACTATGGTTCGAAACCTGCAGCCGGCCATACTGACCCAAGATTTTTGAGGGTTTTCCCTCAGTTTTACCACGTGAATTTTGATATGGCACCTAAATAAAGGCCTTACACTTCCCCCTGCTCCTAGAAGAATGCTCACAGAGGGACATCATCCTTCAGACGGGCTTAGGCCATGGCTGCATGTCTTACGTATAAATAAAGATCATGGCAAAAATCTTGATCTGTTACCGGTACAGACTTGTATTAAGTGTTATGTATAGGCCTACCATTTGGTGGAAAGCAGGTCTTTTAGGTAAATCAATGAATTCTTTATCATCATCACAAGTATCACTTCTTTTCTGCTCGTTGTGTTTTATTTGGATTTTGATTTGATTTTGATAATTACTGAACCTTTCTAACAAGAAATTATCGCTGAAAATGCAGATCCGACTGAAAGCAAA
>JAGDQP010030268.1:1683-22733 GCA_022664845.1 Lepisma saccharinum | reverse complement strand
AATAGAAAAACTTGTTTTCTTTATAAACAAACCTCATAAAAAGATCCAAAAGAAATTAACATTACACCAGTAACCGACTACACTAAATGAATTAATAATTAACAACATCCAGTCCCCCACTGATTCCCTTCCACCACCCGTTTCCCCTACATCTAAGCATACATTCCCAAAATACTCCTTGTCCTGTAAAATTTTCTAAATTTAAATAAGTGAAATAAATTCCTAAATAAAAGGTTGTAAGAACGAAGAGAAAATAAAGAACAAAAACCAAAACCAAAAATAAAAATCTATGTCTTACATCAAATGTATAAATCATATTTTGAATTGAATTGAATTGAAATGGTATTTATTGAAGCGGGCGAGGTTCAGCCTATGGCTGCTCTGCCACCTAACCCTTGTCAAAATAAGAGTATGGTTACAATATTACAATAAGAAAAAAAGAATAATGCATATTAGCCACTAGTAAGGGCAATACAAATATAATAGATTATATGAAATATACAATGTTAGTAATATAAGCGAAATACAATACAAAAAAAAGAATGATAAAAGAATAATGCACAATAATGATAATAATAATAGTAAAAATTATTGAGGCTCCTTAATAACTTATTCCACTGTTCATCAGCCCGAGTTCCAATTCATCACTTTTTCACCTTCCACTTCTATAAATCTTGCTTCTTTCCATTTTCTGACAGTCCAATACCATAGTATTTTTTAGATATGAGGATAAGGAAGGAGAGATAAACACGGAATGGTATCAAAAAAGTTGCGAGTCCGGGAACTATTGCCATGCTAGGATTGATTTGGATTACTCGACGAAGAGAAACTTCATAAGCAACATTAAAGAAAGAATTAGGCAGGTCAGCAGTGAAAAAGAAAAAGCAGAGGAAGGCATAGAAATTTTTCACGAGTAGTTAAAGAAAAATGGATATGATAAGAGGGAGTTGAAGTAGAGAAGGAAAGGAGAGACCAAGAAACAAGGAAGGGAAGCAAGGCAGGAAGCAGAACAAAAGGAAAGTAGAGAAGAGGAGAAATGGGAGGTATTTCAACGTACAGAAAAGGAAGCAAGAGACTACTGGAGGTGATAAGAGAGAAGAGGAGAAAAGCGAAGAGAGAAAAAGAGTAGAAAGGAATGACTGAAAAAACGGAGTAATTTATAGAATCCAGTTCAGTGATTGTGAAATGTGATATGTGGGGGAAACGAGAAAGGGATTAAGATAGCGGATAAAACAACATAAAGATGATGTTAGGTTGGAGAGGGACAGAAATACTATCTACAAACATATAAGGGACATGGGACATGTAATGGATTGGAGTGAAGTGAAACTGCTGGGGCAGAAAGATAGAAGGACTGCCAGAAAATGGAAGGGAGCAAGATTTATAGAAGTGGAAGGTGAAAAAGTGATGAATTGAAACTCTGGACTTAAAATTGATCAACAGTGGAATAAGTTATTAAGGAGCCTGAAAATATGATTTATACATTTGGTGTAAGACAGATTTTTTTATTTTTTATTGTTTATTTTTGGTTTTGGTTTAGTTACCTTTTATTTTCTCTTCGTTTTTACAACCTTTTATTTAGGTATTTATCTCACTTATTTAAATTTAGAAAATTCTACAGGACAAGGGGTATTTTGGAAATGTATGATTAGATGTAGGGGGAACAGGGGGTGGAAGGGAATCAGTGGGGGACTGGATGTTGTTAATTATTAATTCATTTAGTGTAGTCCGTTACTGGATTGGTTGGCTGTGAGCTAATCAGGACCCAGATAGCTGTCTTGTTAGAAGTTGTGTTGCTCATGTAATTTAGTGTGTCTGATGAAGCCAAGTAGTTAGTTAGTTGGTGAAGCTGTTGCACGTTTATAGTTTTTAATTAAAACGTATTACTTTGATCAGCAATTATTTTATTTTATCTTAGAAACTTCAATTTGTTCAGTTTCTATCAATTCAGTCGTAACCAAACTTTTTGTTAAACCATTTGGGGAGCTCTGAAGTTCTGAAGTGACAAAGAAGAATTTAAAAACAAATTCAGTTAATTTTTAGGTATCTTGATAACGTAGATATGCCAAAAGGGGCCTTAGTATCATAATCAGTCCGTCCGTCCATCTGAGTTTCTGTCCGTGTCCGGAGTACAAATCCCAGGCACCACAAAGTCCAGAGAGATGGTTTAATTGTCGTTGGAAATGTCTTGGCTAGACTAGCTCAGAGCCGCAGAGACCGACTTGAATGACGTAGTGGGTCAGTGCTGCCAACCCATTTTTAAATTCAATTTTTCAAATTGCTTCCCTTCCACTAGATCTACACCAACATCGAGAAACATTATTCGACACAATAGAAGAACATGGTGGGTGTTCCCCTCCCTAAACATTCCAGTTGTCAGTGTTGCCAACCTATATTATTGAAATGAATATTTGAGTGTCTGAGATACTGTCTAGGAGACTGGAGTCTTCGCGATTATTTGTAGAATCGAAGCATTTAGTAGTAGGCAGATTTGTACAAAATATGAATATTTTGTGTAAGATATTTGGAACTTAATGTATTCTTGTAAAACATATGAATATTTTGTTTAAGATATTTGGAATTTACTGTATTTTTGTAAAAAAAAAAAAAAAAAAATATCAATATATTGTTTAATATCGATATATTTGGAAATTAATGCAGTTTTGAACAAGATATGAATACCTTATGTAAGGTATATTTCGTGTCGTTATGAGAACAAGATGAATCGAAACTCTTGTTTAATTTTTAAATGCCAGTTGCATTCCTTTACTTCAGAGCTTCTTGTACAAGTGGTATGTTACAAGTTGCTTTTCACATTCCCTGTAGTACCCACCCCAAGTTTATGAAACATCGTTCTTTATTTTAATGTTTCAAGTTATGCTATAAACTGATAAAACCTAACGTGGAGAAGTCTCCGCTTATAAACAGAATCAACAAAAAATGTAATAAAATGCTCAAAAGGGTTAATTCAATCACTGTGAAATTCAAACATAACCGAGTGGTCCATTTGTACCTCTGGAGCAAAAAGAAATAAGCAATTATGTGAGTGAAAAGCAACCTACCAGGTTAAGCATTTCGTTGCTAAAAAAATCTGTTCTAACTACAACATAGCAGAATGTGCCCTAGCACCTGGCTACCAACATCTGTAAGAGAACTAGCAGCTCACCAGGGTAGATAAGAAAATTGCTTATTTCTGATATAAGAAATGCATTCTATTAGACTTCCGAAGTAATAGAGTTAAGAAGTATTGGTTGTTGCGAATGAAATGTCGGCTCCAAGGTGCGTCATGTCCAAAGGCCAAGAAAATTAAAGCTACATTACCTGGTTAATCAAAGTAGTTCCCGTCTGAATCCAAAGACTGTAACCATCACTCAACCAACGATTGGATTCCGTGGCAAAAGAAGTCTGGAGTGTGCGATGCGAAGAAATCCTCAACTGTATGTTGCACCGTCCGATTATCAGATAACGCCAAGAAGTGATCGTGATGTCAGAAGATCTTGTAGTGAGTGGGAGAGAGATCGGGGAAATACGGCAGGTAAGGAAGGATTTTATACTGCAACTCATGGAGAGCCTGCACCGTTCTTTGCGCGATGTGTGGGCGGGGGTTGTCATGCAACATGACACTATATCTCAATCTGTTTAGCATAGCTGGATGCTTGCGGACAAGTCTGCGGTGCATTTCATGGAGTACAGTACTGTAACAATATGCAATGATGGTTTCACCTCGCATGAGAAAGTAATTATGGGTCACTCCCACCATAAACCACCGTACCAGCGAAAACGCCTTCCGTGTGGAGAGGTGGTTTAGGACACCGTCGTGGACATTGATACAATCCAACCATTGTCCTGACGGTTTGTGATTATCATAGCAGTTCCATTTTTCATCTACAGTGACAATCTGATGCAGGAAACCTTCCCGCTTATTCCTTACACTCAGAAAACTGCACACCTCCAGACGGCGATTCTTTTTAGCCGGTGGCACCCGTGAATTTAACGTTTTCACCTTACCGATCGCATGGAGCCTCCGCCTGACAGTGGTATGGTGTGAGCCTAAATCGTCTGCAATGGCAGGAACACTTTTTCGAGGGTCCGCTTCCACCGTGTTCCTGAGCAGCTCATCCGAACATAATGTTGGTTTTTGGCTCATTTTGCACTGTTGTATCACCGGAACGAAATTTGGCAAACCAACAGCGAATGGTGCGTTCATTCGCCATTACTGTTCCAAATGTACTGGTAATGTTTCTTTGCAGCGTACTGTGCATAATAGCCCGGTTTGAAATCTTAAAGGAAAATCACTCGCAATTGCGTGTTCTCCATGGTACACTTTCATACGACCTTGTTCAACAACAAATTGCCTGCTGACTGTCTGGGTACCCTAACCTGTTTGCTGGACATATACATAGCCTGTGATGTTAGACGCGTAACTTTAATAGATCCGTGTGTTGTGTTGTGGTGTGTTTCCCACCAGGCGTAGAAAGCGGTCATTTCATGCTAACTCAATACAAAGTTGTCATAATAGGAAATGTAAGTCTAGAGCAGCGTTCCGCAAACTGTGGTCCTTCAGACATGCCATTGGGCAGACACACGGTGGTGTGTTGAATCTAATAACTAATAAAACTGGTCCGCACTTCAAAATAGTTTGTGGAACGCTGGTCTAGAATATTGATAAGAACTCTTTTGGAATATTAATGTTTTATGTGAGGAGGCATATTTAGACAATCCAACAACCAGTTGGTAGTGCATGACGTACCATCAGGAGCGCGCATTATTAGCAAAAACAATTATTAGACACCGCGATAATTATCCGGAATATTGCTCCCCACCATTTCAAAATTATATGAAATACAAACATCGAACAAATCATTCTTTTGTGTCCGTAGTTACCGGATCAGTTTCTGATCTACATAAAGGTCAGAAAAGGACAAGAAGCAGATCCAACAATTTGTGGTGAGCTGTGTGGGCATCTGCAACTCTCATGGAGAGCCATAACACTAGACGATGAACGACTCTCAAGTAGATGCTCAAGTTATGCCGTAATACGCTCTGGGGATGGAAATATTAAAAATATGACTTTGGATATGTGGAGTTTCACATATGAGTAGTTTATTTCTATCTCTAAAGTATTTATTCTATGTCGTTAAGTAGCAAGTAAATGTTTATTTTGAACTTTCTTTGTAGTTTTTCTTTCTTTGGTTCAAACAGTCGAGACTATTGCACAAATGTATTATTGGATATATCCTTAAAATATGAAAATGATGTATTTCTTCAAATTTACAGGGTAACATTTACTGTTCTATATTTGGCTCTGGTATGCTGCACCTCTGCAAGAAGAAACTATCCTCTCAATTTCATTTTGCTTTTCCTGCTTGTAAGTTTACGAAATTGTAACTAAATTTTACATAATTATATAATTTCTTGTAGATTTATTTCTAATGTAGCTTTGGCTAAGAAATTGTCGTAAAACTTTGGTAAACTTTATTTTTATATGGGCCAGTCTAGTAACTTTGGACTTCGGCCCGTCACGATTCGGCTTTAGCTGTTAAGTGTTAAAATCCACACCAATGCCCCTGCCGGGACTCGAACCCGGGACCTTCGAGCCGATGGCCTACCGCCGCAGACCGCTCGGCCACCCGGCCGGCAAGAAATTGTCGTGGTCAGATCTAAAACAGAGTGAACACATTATTTACAATCTCAAATATTAGGTTAACTCATAAGTAATGTCGTATTTTTGAACCGTGAGGAAAAGAACGATAACGTACCTGGAACACTATCGTTAGTAAGGGAAATAGTCTCTATCTGACTCCACAATACTCTACAACCTGTCAACCAGTTGTTCAATCCCCAAATGAAAGAAGTCACTGGTTTTGGAGGAAATTACTGAATCACTGTTCCTTGCACGTCATTCTCATTTTGCAGTGTTTTCCCGGAAAGGTGGTTTTGCAGGCTGCGAAAAGAACGGTAGTCTGTTGGTGCAAGATCTGGTGAAAACGCCGAGAGATGGGTTAGATTGTCCCAGCCACAATCTAAGATATTAGCACAGATCCTTCTTGCTGTGTGAGCGCGCGTTACCACCGTGAATGAGCACATTTTGGGATTAACCAGAGCAGGACGTTTATCTAACAATGCAGTCTGTAGGCGTTCAAGTTGCTGACAGTAGACATCTGCATTGATGGTCTGGTTAAGTGCCAAGAGTTCAAAATGAATTATCCACGGATATCCCTCCAAACATTCAACATCACTTTTCAGGGGTGGAGATCCTGTTTTCGCACATTTCCTGCGTCCCCCTTCCCCTTTAGGTAACTACTGCGGTTTGCGTGTAATGTTATGGTAGAGGACCCACTTTTCATCCCCTGTCACCATTCTGTCCAGAAATGGCTTACGGCTGTGACGGGTGAGACAGAAACTGCAGATGTCAACTCGCTACTGCTTCTGTTAAGGCGTTAACGCATGGGGTATCCATTTTGCGAGTTTCCACTGTCACCGGATGTCTCGTTGAGAGTTCAATTAGTGACATGCCTCAGTAACGTAGCAGTGATAAGATGGATTTCGGGGTTATGAGGATGTTGCTCATAAAGAAACTCTCACCTCGCGGATATTTCGGAACAGGAGGAAAGATTTCCGAACCGCAGAATTCATCCCTCGACAAGAGACTGTCTCCCGCAGGAATCCCTCTTATCAGGTGCATGGAAGAGAGATTTCCAAACCCTCATAAATAAATGGTCTCCTATGAGTATTTCTCAAAATACCTTAAATAAAATAATAAATGAAAAGAACAGGTTAAGTAAAATGCTTAACGGTTATATTGGGTAGTTCCGCCTGAATGATACAAATTCCGGAGGGTCATCACATCACATATAAGTTACAACGATCATTGAGATATTAAATGCAATAAACAAGTAAACATGTTCATTTTTGTGTTCAAATAGTCTCTTCACTCGGATATTATTATTATAACCAATTAAAAACATAAATAGTCACTTATTTTATCATGGCAGTAACAAAAAATTTAATTTGTAAACGATACTGACATGCACTTCCTCTCTGGGACTTCTGAGTGTAAAAATAATAAACGAGTATAAACACAGTTATTGAATGCTAAAAGATCGCAATAAATGAATATTATAATGTGCAGGATGGTACGGTCACACCACATGTACCCAAGGTCCTGCAGATGACGATGTACGGTGGACTTCGATGTCCAGTTCTTCAACAGTTTGCAATGGATTTGCCTCCACAACTACTCGCAGAACATCGTTGTCCAGCTGCACAAGTCTCCCTTCTCGTGGTTTATCGGTGAGGCTGGTGTCCCCAGACGGAAACCTCTGAAACAATCTCTGGCACTTTCGCACATCCACAGCACCCTGACCATATACGGCATTGATGTTTCGTGCCGCTGCACTGGCTGGATGTCCCTGAGGAAATTCATACAGCATGACGAATGTGGTCCTTCGATACTGCCATGATCAAACACAAGCCACACTTCCAAAACGTGGAGTAGACCGTTCTCCTACATACTACTGAGCCCTATATTACTCAGCTATGGCACGTGCGGTCCACTTAACTATTCACTCGTGAGATGGCCTCATTGCAGCGGTCATCACACATACTATATTACTTATGGGATAACCTGATTTTGAAAAAATGTCAGTGTCATTTGTCAGAAACCTATCCTTAGTCATCTAACCGTTATGGTTGAATACTTGCATGAGCACTAAGGAATCCTGCCAACTGGTTATAGTGACTGAGGGTTCCCAGAGTTTTTCCTCAGCTTCAACAGTTGAATATCGATATTGCACCTAGATAAATGCTCTATCTTATCGTTTCCTGCCGGAGTGAGCCCACAGCAATTTTGACCTGACTAAGAAGTGAATCAATCTTCCTTTGACAAGTGTGACAACTTACTGGAAGGTTAGCAAATCAAGCCAAAAAATTTAAACAAGGATAAATCCATTAGTCTAATTTACAAGAATCAAGGTTGAAATTCAGGTATTAGACAAAATAATGGAAACACGTGTCAAAAGTGGGTCATAGTGTAACTGTGCTTGGTAACACTGAAGACTGCGTAAACCAACTGGCTGTTATTTGTTGCAGGGAGGATGGATTGAGCACTAACAAGACGACTTACGGAAGTGTAACTCACCGATTTTAATGAAACTTTGCATACTTGTAGAACATCGAAAAATAATTGACACCTTTTTTTTATTTCGACAATGGTGCGGGTTTAAGGGTAGAAATCATCCTGAGAACGTTAGGGGTGGTCTCCAATCATAGTCTGAAAACAATCATTTAATGTAGAAGAAACAATACAATACTGAAGTTTAGGATAGCTGATTCAGAATCGGAAGTCAAAAGTACAAAATTCAAAATGGTGATTAGTTACAATTACAAAAAGTCGTCTGGTTTGAAATGCTCTGCAGCTAGCCAAGAACAATTATAGTTGGTTGGAGTTACTGCCAGAAGGTGGCAGACCGATTTGAAACCCCTTTTTGTCCTGATGTTAACGGGATGCTTGATTAAAGTGAGTCATCACCTCTCACTATTCGGGGTGCTTATTTATAGTGAGTCCCTCGCCTCTCACTATGTCAGAACTTCATAGATCCTCAATTGTTATTATTATTAATTTATAGCGAAAACGTTTTACAGTAATGATATTCCGTAAAAAAGTGTGTGTGATGCATATATATTGTTTACACCACCCACACCTTATACGGCAATAACTGTGCACAAATCGCAAAATGCAGCACAATCTTTGAAACAAAATGTTACGGGATATTCAAACTCATGTGGTTTTTCTTCCAAATAACCGCTTTTGTACCACGCATACCTAATAAGATTTGCAAATCTGGGCGACGAAAACTGATTATGAATCAGTGAGTGGAGCTTAATTACCTTTGTCTTTGTCTTTCATTACAATCATCAACCAATCGCTGGTTAGACTTAATCGATCGTTATATAATCGAGTCGAAATTTTGATCCTACTTTCAGCGTTACTATTCCATTCAACAGTCCATTTTAACGCTAAAGAAAGTGAAGACAAAAATTTTGGGCATCAGAGTTAATGTATGAATAAATTGTATTATCAGAATTAAACCTACTTTTCCAATTTAGCACCTATTGCGTTATTCAAGGTTTAACACGGAACCCAAATATACTATAAATCACTATAAATATGCACCCCGACTAGTGAGAGGCGGGGGACTCACTATAAATGAGTAGCCCGAATAGTGAGAGGTGACGAGACTTACTTTAATCAAGCATCTCGTTAATATCAGTACAGAAAGGGGTTTCAAATCGGTCTGCCACCTTCTCGTAGTAATCCCTGTCAACTATAATTGTTCTTGGCTAGCTGCAGAGCATTTCAAACCAGACGACTTTTTGTAATTGTAATCACCATATTGGATCCACCATTTTGAATTTTGTACTTTTGACGTCCGATTCTGAATCAGCTGTCCTAACTCCCCCCCCCCCCGGCCGTATTGTTTTTTCTACATTAAATGATTGTTTTCTGTCTAGCTGGAGCATCTGTGAGAAAAACAGCAAAGTTGTGTGGTGTAATACAAGACACGGCTCGAAGGTCATGATCGCATACACAGTGCATGATGAAACAGGATGGGCGAAACACAATAGTGATCGAAAGACGAAACTGCAGGATAAGGACCGCCGGGCCTTGAAGCGGATTGTGACGTCGCAGAAAAAAGCAACGGCCAAGAAAGTGACTACAGAATTTAATCTCCACCTAAACACCCCAGCGTCATCCAAAACACTATTGTGGGAACTGCATAAAATGGGTATCAATGGGCGTTTCTATTTCTAAGTCCCTAATAACAGACAAGCATGCTCAAAGGCGACGTGTGTGGTGCAATGCCAGCAAAAACTTGACGTTGCAGGATCAAAAATGTGTCGTATTGTCAGACAACCCGTTACTCTCTTCACCACCACTGGATGCGTATTTGTTTGGTGATCACACTCTGAAGCATCCGATGTGGAGTGTCTCCGTCCGACTGTCAAATATGGTGGAGGCTCTATTATGATCTGGGGCGCTTTATCATTGTATTCGGAAGTCCCCCTCCTTGTCACATTACACGATCCGGTCACAGTAGTGGTGTATAGAAAACTCTTGGGTAATCAGGTTCACCCATGGTGCAAACTTTATTTCCAGACGGGAATATCATACTCCAGGATGATAATGCCCAAATTCACACGGCTGGCCCTGTTCAAGAGTGGTTTCACAACTATGCTGATGAGGTTCAACATCTGCCCTGACCCGCGCAGTCCCCAGACCTGAATATAATCGATCCTCCGTGGGCTGTTTTGCATCGTCGTTTTCCACCTCCTTCGTCTCTACCTGAGCTGGAGACTGTGCTGCATGAAGAATGGCTTCAAATTCCACTCACCACCATTCAGGGCTTGTATCGGTCTATTCCGTCCAGAATTCAAGCTGTATTTCGTGCTAAAGTTGGACCAACATTATATTAATACAAAATGTTCAGAGATCCACAACTGTTTCCATTATTTTGTCCGATACCTGACAGGACAGGGAAGAAGAAACTAATGTACATCTTCAAATAATAATTAAAACGTTAACCTAGATGGGAATCAAATCGAGATACTTCCGTACACTGAGCCGATGTTGTAGTCGTGAGACCACGGAACCACTCGACCTACTTCGTTTTCCAAGCTCTGTTTATAGTTAGTTCATCAGATTTGGAAGTTTTGGCTGTAGTAAAAGGGTGGGAGCTGCCGGAGATTAGCTTAGGCGGCACGTGATGGGACTTCATTGCACTAGAGCAAAACGGCAGCGCAACGAAATAAAATTTAATTAGATTAACAAGCTTTCTTTCATATCTGGTTGTTTCAATGAGCTTGAAGTAGACTATGACCACAAGTCACAACCAGCTGTTGAAAAAAATGGTTTCATGCTTGTTTATCAAGTTCAATAAAATATAAAGTTTAACCAGGTAAAAACAAGTGACTGACAACCTTGTCACAAGCTGACACGCTACGTGATAAGAGAGCTCGCAGAGGGTCGTCATCTCATGCATATGATGCCCCTTTGGCTGTTGTTACCTGTCTGGCCGATAACTGTCAGTTAAATGAATACATCATTTGCAGGAAGATAACTAGAATCTCGACAATCTGTCAACAAGTTTTTGAATACCGCGCTTGAAGAAAGCTCTGGAATTGGACGGAAAAACTCTGTCGCTTTTTCCCGTGAAGATGTTTTTGAAGACTACGAAACAAACTGAAATCTTTAAACGCAAAGTACAGTGAATAAGCTAGGTTGGAGTTTTCTTCTCTTCAAATTCATGTAATTTTCCACAGGTTATTCTTGTTGTGCGTGCAAGAGCGTTGTCTCCGTCGGTCAACACACCCTTACGGTTGAACAGTGTATTGCGTTTGTCCCGCTGTAATTGTCTAGTTTGGTGGCATCAATTCAAGATAATGATATCACGCATATCCCAACAACCACACAACTTTGTTTTGCCACTGTTCCATAACACCTTCTTTAGGCACGCAGTGACACGTTTCGTGTTATGCTAAAGAATGCATTTTTCGTCTCTCATAATCCTTTGGGCAGAAAATGACTCCCTTCTGTAACAGGTGATCGGGACACTGCAAGTATCCACAAGCTGCTGCATCTGCTGTGGTGTCAACTCATGGGGTGGCCATTTTCTCCATTTGGACACACAACCAAGCTTGAAGATAACGATGAGTGGTTGAATGGATCAGATATATATTTTTTTTAGCTACGGGGTAAATCTTTAGCCACAGAAGTTGTCCTAATCAAAAGAAAAGAAGAAACGCATGACATTCAATTTTGGGTCTCTGAAGTGCGAATGGAAGTTTAGTTGTTCCTCAAGGGAGTATCACGATCCTTAAATCTGAACTGCTTATAGAGTCGTCAAATCTGCACTGGTTACAAAATCCTCAATTCAGATCTCTGAACTGCTTACAGAGATCGGAAATGTACTGCTTATAGAGTCCTCAAAAAGTACTGAAATGTCATCTTCGCCATTAGTTGGGATAACTTGAGACAATTCGGCAGACTAACATCTTATACGACGCATTTATTGAAGAAACTTCGACCTTACACACAAAGAATTAGATGACATGACAGGATAATGCTGAATTATCTAAGATAACAATTACTTACTGTAGCAATAATATGAAGCCAACACTGGATATTTAGTTAATAACACGTGAATGTTCGTTTTAAGAACTACAGTAGTGTAAAGCATAAAATCAAAGCAAAACAGAACAAGATTCAAATAAAGCTGATCAATCATAGTACAGAGCAAACGAAGGGACACGATTTACAGATTAAAGTATACAAACTGACAAATCATAAACAATTTCAACGGAACTGTCAAAAATGATGGATGGATAGCACGTCATTTGCTTATACTTGTGCCGGGTGAAAACTGATGAAACTTTTAGTAGTCGAGCACTGCGAAATGATCGTTTAGTTTTGTTAAGTAACCACAAGAGATATCACAAACTTTTTTGTTTTTAAGTGAAGGTTTGATTTTTTAGTTTTTATACACATAAAACAGACATACATATTTATACATATAAATAAGCAACCGTATTCAGAAACTTCTTTTGTGTGTCTAGCGCTGTACTAACTAGTGACTAACATTTATCAGTTGTTTATCACTCCTTAGTACAGCTCTACTGGCTCTAAAAAGTTTACACATTCTTTGTGTTTAGGTGCAATTTAGTTTATGCCTATCTTATTCCTATTTTCAGACATTGGCCATGTCGTATTTGGTAGGTGTTATGATAAGCTTTTATGATGCGGAGGTGGTACTAATAGCATTTGCAGCTACAACAATAGTTTGCTTATCAATTACTCTTTTCGCCATGCAAACCAAGGTAATATCTGAAGAATTTAATGTCATTTAATTTTCTCTATTGTCTCTCTCTCTCTTTATATATACAGGGTATCTTAATATGTGTGTCAAACTTCACAGGTAAATTCCTGATACCGAAACAAGAAAACAAAATTCAAATAAACATTGGTCCAATTACGCTTCATTTTCCAGATACAGGATTTCTAACTGGGAATAATGGAGAAATAAATAAACAGGATAAATCAGAAAGGAGGCGTGAAACATTAAACTTGTTGGCGGAAGTTGATTTCTATCAATGTGGTGCAGGTGCATAATGGGAGGCAAAATTTTACCACAGTGGTACAAATTTCTACTTGTCAGTGTCCTTGTATAATTATTTTTAAAAAACGATTGATTATATGTCAGTTCATTGCATATTTGGAGTCCCCGAGCGATGATAAACATCGTATATGAAGCAAAGAGTGTTGTCAACTGAGTTTAAATATCCTAGGTAACATGATAATTTGCACAAAATACTGAAAAACACGCATTGCCGGGGACAGTAGCGGCGTAGGGAGGGGATAAAGGTGCCATCACTCCGGGCCCCACCTGCCGAAGGGCCTTTGCTGGTCGCCGACACAAGTGAATCATTGCTTAGTAAGATTAATTATTATTGGAGGACATCGATGGTGGTCGGTGACGCAATAGTTATGCCATTTCAGGACGCTGATAAGAATGTTCTGCACAATCTGAATAACCACTCTCATATATATGTTATCTATCCTGGCGGGTGAGCCCCCGTGAGGCCTCCACTTTTACCGTATGGCTCGGAATACGTAAAATAAGTTATTCCGTCCAACAGTAGCAGTGCGCGCTCACGATTGTATTCCGCTAACAGGCCTCAGTCAAGTTCACTTGCCCCGGGGCCCTCTTACGCCGTCACTGGCCGGGGACATGTGTTTGGTTCATTTACACGAAGTGAATCACCATCCGAAACTTCCTTTGTCCAGTTGTTACTATTGAAACAGCTTGTTATAGTGGAAACACTTTTACGTTTCATTAGATGTGAGGTTTAGGCAGCGGATATAATCATTATCTTTTATATGATAAATTGCATGCAGTTTGTAATGTCAGGACTGTAATACAGGGTGTAAAGAAATCCTGACAACTTTGAAAAAGAAGAAAATATGAAAATTCTAATATTTCGGATTTTTTTATTCTCTACTGTAACGAACTATGTACATACTTGAACACACCAATCATAATAGCAATGGATATCGTAATTAGGGATGGTATCGAGACCAGCCGAGCCGAGCCGAGAATGATATCAGTCTCGTTCTCGTCTCGAATTTTTGAGTGCAGTCTTGGTCTTGGTCTCATCTCGATTTAACAATTCAGGTCTTTGTCTTGGTCTTAGTCTCGGTCTTGATTGTAAACTTTAGTCTCGTCTCGACACGTTAGTCTCGGTATCGTCTCGGGAGTCTCAAAAGACGACAGGCTAAAAAGTTGCCGTCCCTTGACTCATTTGAAATGGGTATGTAATCTTTCCGATCTCAGTACAAGAACAAGAATATTAATATGATTGTAACATAGTTTGTTACATTGTTAATTTGGGGTTTAGATTAGAAATAATGTTCTGAAATAGAGAGAAAAACATTACGATTTTAAAGTCACAAAAAGCTTTAGTTAGGGTATATAGAATACCAATAAATGAGACACATGAAAATATTTCAAATAGGGAAACAAACGGTTTCATGTTATACCACAAATTGCGAAATTTGTATACGTAACATTTAAGTTCTGCTATTTCTAAATTTGCTGAGCAACTGTTACGTTAAAAATGAAAATTTTACATTTTAATCGAAATTTTCTACCAGATAGATTTATAGAAATAAATGAACGTATACTGTTAAAGGTTTTTCGAAACATTCCTGAGAAAAACTAGGCAACCATATCTGCCTGCGAATTTTCAGTAATTTGGCTAATAAAGAGCATCCATACACTTCTCAGGAATGTTCGGAGCAAAGGGAAAATTGTCTGAAGGAGATTTGAACACGGGATTTTAGTTAAATGTCCAGCGTCGTACTGACTGCTTTAAGTTTCCAGTTAAAAGAAAACAGTATATAGTGTCCAAATTATGTTGCCTGAATCCCGAAGGCATAAACTAAGTTGATTCCACGACTTACGCAACATTTTACTCATTTTTTAATTGTCGATTATGATTTGGAATTCTCATTCACCCATAATATTTCCCATTTCTATCAAAATAAGAACTAACAAAATGGCGGCAGCAAACTCTTGATCAACATTGCATGCACAGTTACAATAAGAAACAGTTTTCTCATTCTGCGTGCAGAACTGAAAACGGAAAATATCCAGATAATCATACGAGAAACCTCTGAGTTTTACTCCATTACAAGTAAACAACATGAAATACTAAACACTCTGTGAAACTTCCCTGAGAACGCCTAGCAACGTTAACAAAATTTTTAACAGTGTATAATATGTGACAAAAATTTTACGTATTGTTAACTTTTGTACAGGAAAATAATCAAATATAAAGAAATTCAAAATACCATTTACCGAACTCCACAGCCACACGATACAATTAGTTTACAATACTGCTAGATTGATTAAAAGAACCAATTCACAGCTATGCATTACAGCTGCACCATGCATTAAAACAGAAAGAAAAGAGTGAAATGTGTGCCTTGTAGGCGCTACTTTCAAATAACAGCCTATTGCGAATCTTATAAACTAAAATGAGCACATTGGTATTTCAAAAGGGCCGTGTTATCCGATCATAAATGTCATTCCAACAGGCCTAGCAAAGCATAAGTAGATAAAAATTAACTTTACTCTATCAAAGGAATAACTCTTATTTCCCCTCTATGTTCGTCTGTCGACAATTCTCGCCTCAGGAACTACTAAGGATACAAAGGTATTTGAGTTGTCGTTCAAGAGGTCCCGACGAAACTTCACAAACGACATATAGTTAAATTCCTTTACAACGGACGTCATTATAAAGAAATTTCCGTTAGAACGAAGTTCTTCGAAATCTTCGTCGAATTCTTCTTTTCCAATACAATGTTCATTAAACGAATTTTCGTTATAACGAAATAAAATCACAGGCTCTGTAAAATTCGTTATAACGGGATTTTACCTGTATAGATAATCCCAATTTGACGCTCGTTCCACCTCTCTTGTTTTGTTATAAAAATACTGATTTTATCGATATGTACACTGGTATATTTACGTAATAGTTTGTGCATAATGTCCTCTGCATAATCTAAGAAGTTCCTACAGGCAAACTTTATACAACACTTAGCCTTCAGCAACAACTGCTCTGAAGCCTTATGCAATCGCTATGTCTGTTTGCCGATAATTTTCAAATCAGAAAGTACCAGGGCTCCGAAGATAGTTGAGGTACCGTTGAGGTGTCCCGCGACTGAGCTCCGACTTACTTGTTTCCATATAGTATAAAAGAACATAAGACTGTCTCCATATTTTCGAAGATATCAATAAGTATTGCAAAACTCTTTTAATTTTTAAAATATAATAAGTAAATGGTGTAAGAAAAGACTTGTATTAGAAATTAGATAGTTTGACTTCTTGACGTATACTTTACAGTCTTTACGGGATCAGTCTAGCAGAGGCTGATATAAATGGGAGTGTTAACAGAAGTAAAAGACTATCAGCAGGGAGAAAGCATGGGGATAAAAATTCGCAGAAGAAAATAATTATACCTATTGTGGACTTAAGACTTTATGTCTCTTAAGTCTAACTACGCTCCAAGCATTCGCCTGACGTGACTGAGGCAATCCTTACCGAGGAAGGTGAATACCGAGAGAATACTCCGGTAATGTACAGTTACTATGAAGCCTCCATCCAACCAACCGGAATCAAGGAGGTGAATATCCTTCCCAGTGTTCGTCTAGTGAACCTGAGGAAAACCTTACCTTGAAGTGACATCTGGTAGGATATTCTGGGACGACGTAGCTGAAAGGTAGGCATAAATGAGGGAATTGACACTAGGAACCAAATGGAATAATAAGCTCAACACTTATAAAAGGTGGATTTATTAACCCTAGGACTGAACACTAATCATGGGAAAACGGGCGGATGAGTCCCACCAGCGGCAATGAATTTCATACCAAGCATTCCGAATCACAATTCCACTTACGAAAAAGAGGGACTCCGACGTTCCCAAATTCCAACAAAGCTCCAAACCATGCAAAGAACAGCTAGCTCGCTAGTTCCAAAGTGGCGCCCAATTCATTCTGTCCCATAGAATAACTGGCTTTATGGTCCCCAAGCCTTCCCAGGCTTTGGCTGGACGGGCAGGCCACGAACAGCCGGACCTGCCTAATTCGAACAATGCAGCGCAGACTCACAGCGATCTCTCCCAACTCCACTCGGTAGACTCTAGCTAACCTCTCTTTTTTTCTGTCTTGCTGTCTCGGTACTCCAATCCGGGAATGCAGGGATTCCTTCCGTGTTGAACCAACGACCCTGGCGTGACAGTACAAATAATTTCAAGTCTGAGCTAGAAACAGTAGCGGCTTCGAAGTGTGTTATCCCACCCTGTGCATATCCCCCCATCTAAATTTTTAATCAGTCTCCGCTGATTAAGAAATTGGTGAGAGGGTAGACTGGGATCCTCTCCGACAGTCTTACCATGATTAGAGTTCAAAATTGTACAAAATTCACTTTTTACTTTTAAAAAACCTTCTTCCCTTTTTAAGTTGTTATCGTTTTCCCCAAAAATAAAATAAAGCAAACAAAAATCCAATCTCTTGAAAAGATACAAAAAAAAGTTTTGTGTTGTTTACAAATGCAATCGGAACACCACGTGGTGTGAGGCAGCAATCGATGTTACTTGACGGAAACGCGGATGCATAAAAGGACTTCTTCCTGGCAGACATCTTGACTTGCCGATGTGAAGCTCCGTAGAATTCCAGGTGAAAAAATAAAAAGAGAAGAAAAGCACATGTGAATGAATTAATGTAAACACATATAAACATATCATTGCATTAGGCCGGTTGTAATAGAACCGCATAATATAAGTGTTTTATCCCATCCTTTCCATAATATATAATTCACAACCATATTCAATCCACTACTGGATGAGACCTCTCCCGGAGGGAGGAGTTAGTCTACTGCTCCCATGCTGACCAGACATTTTGGGAGAGGAGAGCCGGAGCTCTCAACTGTGATCGCCACTGTCTTATTCACAGCAGCTTTCCAATTGAATCACGAAGCTGAGTGGACACCTTTCCAGAACCTCTCACTCTGAAAAAAAAATCCCTTGGTTATTAAATCAAACCAATCATACTAAATGATTCACATTAAACTACTTCATAAACATCACAAAAGAAATTCCGGTTCTAGTTCCATATCAGGGGGCCAGCCTTACCTAACCTAACCAAGAAAATTTGCAAAGAAAATAATTTTAAAAAGTGTTTAATAATCTTATAAATTTATGTTGGCCCCCTGATATAGAATTTTATCCGAAACTGCTTCCAAAGAGCCTTCTTAGCTGCAAGTAAAAGCCCGTATACACTTGTCACTTACACGAAAATAGTTTCAACTTCTGCCAAATAAAAATCTTACGATTTTCTATCTAATCTTTATCGATATATCTCCTAGAGGGAGAAATTTATCCCTGGCAGGGACGAAAAATAAATATGTCAGGGCGGGAAACTTGGCAGGAGGAGAAATCCTGGGTATCCCCCCCCCCCCCGCTAATTTGCACACTGCAGGAGGGGATAAAATGTCTGTAAATATATTTCTCTAATGAAAATTACAATTACAATTTTCGTATATCATTGTTTTTCAGTTCGATTTTACTGGCTGTGGCCCATTTGTTGTCGTGCTTCTTCTGGTGCTTATAATTTTGGGATTTGTTGCTATTTTTTTCCCGAGAGACCGGACGCTACAACTAGTATATGCAGGTCTCGGTGTCATAGTTTTTTCCTTTGTAAGTACCTCTGTTATTCTATATTCATTATGCTGTTTTTAATGCTCACCCTAGACGCTTGCTTTGCTTGCGATTTGGCTGAGTAGAAAATTGTAACGCAGGTTTAAGTACTTCTATTGACTATTCATAGAAATCGCAAGTAATGTTCAGGTGAAATTATTTGTTCTTTTCTGAGTGTGAGAAATGCTCTTAATTGACCAAACTAATAATTAATATATTTGCTTTAAATCACTACTAATTAATATATTAGGCTGTCACTCGTTGGTCCTTGTTGGCTTCCGACAATGTGTGGGGTACCCACTTGCTCAACTTGTACGTCTTCCCTATGCGGTGCACGTGAAGTCTGACTATTTCATTTGAAATCTGGAAGCGTTCGTGAAGCTCATCACACGTTTGGCTGCTATCCTGCTCTATGGTCGCCTTCAGGACCTTGTCATCCATTGCGAGGTTCGTAACACAGTGACAAATCTCCTAACCTGAATTTCTGGAACCAATGCCTGGCGGTTCGTTCATTCACAGCATTATTCCCCGAAGGTTTGACGTATGCGGCAACTTCATTCGGCTGCGGACTAGCCCACGTTAAAGTCGTAAAACAGACAACGCCGAACGAGTTGCTTCGACACATCCATTTATCTTTGCCACTACTCGAGCTGTGACTATTCGGAGTGTGCAAAGCGCTTATCTTGGTCACAGTCAATATTTGCACTCCCACTCCGATCGCTTTTCCAGTAACTGAGGTACATTTGCCGTATCAGTAGTCACGTCTTCCCATGAAAAGTCGAAAAGGTGAACTCTTTTGGTTATCTTGTATTTCATTTCCGTCCCAGTTCATAAATGTATTCCAGACGAGTTATATAGAGGATAATTTATTTCTATATATGATTTTAAGTGCTATACACGAAATCGGAAGAACAAATTCGATCAGGTGTTTTCATGAAAAACACTGAGTTTCAATTGTATAGAACTGTTTTTAACGAAACACTCGCTTTCGATAGAAAAGGTGAACTTTGAGATGGATTCCAATGTTTTGTGGATGTCATTTATTCTTCAAAATTGAAGAAGCTATTTCTCATCATTTTAGAAATGGATAGCAGGGATGGTGAACCTTTGACACGCGCGTCACTAGGTGACACGCGAACAGGATGTGTGTGGCACACCATATGAACGCATTAACATTTTCTTAAAAGTCATATGGTTTACTTGTCCATGATGTAGTGTTGTATATTCACTAATAAGTATATCGAAAGTTTAACCATCATTTGGACCAACTTAGCATAATATACAGCAAATTTTGTTATAATCACAATATTTGCGTGGCAATACTGATAAGGTTACAGCTGCGCCAAGCCAAGGTTGCCAAATCCATAGGATCCGGATGCTAAAAATAGCGATATTTCGACTCCAGTAAAATTAAAAAATCCAGTGCTATAAAAATCCTTTTAAAACACAGCATAATTTCAAACTCATACGAGATAAGGATATCAGGCTCAAAACCAAACGTTTTTGTTTGTTTGTTCGTTTTTGTTTCCTATTTCCTTAGAGCCTTTTTATGCGCGGCGCGAACGCTTGAAATCAGACTGCAACCACTTTTCTTTCATACCTTTTTTGTCACTCGCGACACGTTGTGAGAAAACATGGTGGAAGGGAAGAAAAACATGTCGATGGATAGTGTTGCCATTGCCTTCTCTATATGCGAGAAGTGAAGAAGTGCATACTGTTCCTTTTATTATTATTATTATATCTGATAGCATCGATCCTGTTTAGATACCACTGTTAGTAATTTATAAGGGCTTCAGAACTATTTTGGTGTAACATAGGGTGAGTAGAAGACGGTCGTACTCGTTAGAAAATTGCGGGTTGCCTGCCTTCCAGGAGCAACCATGACGTGGTTGAATTGACGTGGTAGGTTGTTGACCGCCCCGTGGCAGGTAGTTGACCCCATGACGTGGTGTGGACGTTCGTACAAGACTACGATTGAATTTTGGGTGGGAAAAAAGTGATGACATAATCGAAGAGTGACGCAAATTTAAGATGGCGGCCGTAATAATCAACGTACTTCGCTTGAGGTGACGTAGGAGATGTTTGTATAACACTACGTATGAATTTTTGGGAGAAAAATGACGTCATACGGCCGGGACTCGAACCCGAGACCTCATAATTGAAGAGTGACGCAAATTTAAGATGCTGGCCGTAATAATCTATGTACTTCGCTTGAGGTGACTTAGGAGATGTTTGTA
>JAGDQP010030267.1:652-22734 GCA_022664845.1 Lepisma saccharinum | reverse complement strand
CATACAACCTACCTTCATCTTTAAAATTCAAAACCATCATTCAAATCAAATTGGCAGGTCTTCTGTCTTACTGGAGTTAGTAATAGCGAAGCTACGACCGGCTGCAGAGACGATAACAAAAGTACACTACGTGATATGAGAAAATGTTGTGACCATCGAGTCGGCCGGTAGTGTTGTTTGGCTAAGAAAAACGAAGGAAAGGGCTACAAAAGAGAAGTGGAAAGGGCTGCAAAATTTAACTTTGCCCCCCTGAAGAAAATTTCTAGATCTGGCACTGATTGCATCAGAACCCTACTTTGTGCAACGCACATTCATTGGATTCGCTAATACAGCAGTGTAATCATTCTGTCTCCCTAAATTTGAAACGTTCAAAAAAAAAAAAAAAGCATTACAAGTAAAAATTATGTACTTAGCACATTCAAATTAGCCTACATGTCTTCACTTTCTTCACACAATCCTTTTTGGTGGTCTTCCATATAATTGCGCATTCACTCAATCGTATCACTGTTTGAACTGTTTTACGAGAAGCATGAGGTAATAATATTGAAAAGATATGTCGAGATTGAGCAACCTTGGTTGAAGCCACATTCTAATGAAAATTCAGTTAATATTATTTTGTTTTCTTGCAACTTTATAGTTTTAGTTTTGAAAAGTTTTTTAATAGCCCTATAATTTGTTCTGGAAAATTCAATTCCTCCAACACCCTATATAAATACACTAAACTAAGCGTCTCTGAAAGCTTTATGAACGTCGGTCGAATACAGAATAAATCGAACTAACTGTCCTTATATTATAAGCAATTATTAAGTCCCTAACTTGGACAAGAGTGATTTGTGTGACTGAGTATTAGTTACCCCACTTTGGCTCTCATCTCATATTTTTGGTATTAAACCTAGCATTCTACTTGAACCTCGGTAAGTATTTTATAATCCATATTTAATAAGAACATTAATCTAAAATTATTATTATGCCCTGTGCGCCCTTTGGGCACTAACACTCCAATTGTCTTGGTATATCTCTGTTCTATAACAAGTGCACTTTTGAAAGTGTTAAATATATTCACCAAAAATGGGAACACTAAATGTTGAAAACAATTATAGCATCGCACAATTATCCCATCGACTCTGCTAGTGCCTTTATCATTCATAGTATTGATTGCTTCAATTATTTCCTTTTTAGTAAAAGGGCTTACCTAATTAGTTGCTGTCAGATTTTGATAAACAATTCCAATCGATTTGATTTTTGGCATATATATTTTGAATATCATTATCTAAATCTGCTTATATTGCTCTCTTATGGCCTTATAAATACTCTGTGTGTGTTACTCTTTTATCGTTAACGTGCTGATTAAAACTTTTGGATTGCGCTCGTTTTCTTTCTTAGAGGACGTGTGCGAATTTGGACTCTTCATAATTACCCACTTATTAAATTCTACTCCTGATCAGCTATCCGTTTACCATGTATTATTCTAATTATAGCCTGTGTTTTTTTTTACCTGTATTATCTATTCATTGATCTTCTCTACTAAAGCATAATACAGATTTAGAAGATTATAATAATATTCCAGTTGCTGCTTATTTTGTTCATTTTTCTGTCTAGCGAAACATAGACTTTCTCTGTTTTATTTATGATTTTGCTTTTAATCCATCAATTATGTAAATTATTTTTACATTGGGCTTCTGTACCAAGTGTTTCCATAAATTTTCGATTAAGCAAATATAGTCCTGACTTTTTTCCAGCAGTTGTTCATTAAACCGCCATAGATAACTAATATTAAAATGCTTTCCGACTTGGCTAACAAAGGTAGCGAAGGATTCAAATTTGATTTCTTCTAAAGTCTGCTTTAAATTTTGAGTGCAGTAAATAACATTAACGCGGGGTTAACATCCATGATAATAGTATGTTGCACCCATAACCGTGTCCTTAGTTATTCCCACCTGTACGTCTATCAATTTGAAAACGTTATATATTTGAATAAATGCAGCTCTTATGTTTTTACCCGTGTTTTCTCGTTGAGTTCATATTCGCTGCTATAACTATGATATATTTATGTATTTTTATAGATAATATATTACTGAAAAGAAGTCCCTTTCTATTTTAAAACTGGTTCCAGATTGTGGATAAGCACATACTACTGCAGTGCCATTTACAACTGAAGAAATTAATCGTCCGCTTTTATGTAAAAACACATCTTTAAATTGTATATCAGCTCTGACTATTATCGAAGTACCTGTGTGAGTTAATTCTGTACCTTATTATAATTTGGTATACTCCATTCACAACCTGCACTTTCCTATATACACACTGTACATACAATATATTTTGCTTATACATGATTTTTAAAACTTTCTATTTTGTTTGATGCTGATGCGCGGCAGCTATTGAAAGTTGCTACCTTGAATGTTTCCATGACACTACACACGAATAGAAAAATTCTCATAACTTTCCACACACACATAATCACTGACTGTATTTCCAATATGGGATATTTTGCACTATTTGGAAAGTTTTACGTATCTTGAAAATGTCTTACTTGTCTCCTCCAAAAGTGATCGTTTTGGAATGTTACTTCTATTCCATTTCCTTGTTGTTTGAAAACTCACCCTGCACATCCACATTCGTACTCTATATTATAGCAACCTGAGATCTTTTGAGTCTTGATTTAAAAAATCTTCTGCTTTTTTTTTTCAAATTAGCTTTTCTTTTAAAAAAAACACACACACACTTTTTTTTAAGCTTTTCTCTTCACTTTTACGCGCTTATTACAGACACTCACTGCCACCAGCTGATTGCCCTTCAGGATGCCAGTCACTGACCTTTGACATAATATACACTCATACTGGCTTACCCCCTTCTCCCAGTTCTTGAATGAAAACCACACTATATATTTTTTTTTTACTTTCTGCACTCTGCTGATTGTTGCTGGTAATTTTATTACCAGCCGTTTGTTCATTATCACTTACTAAATTTTCCAACAACTTTGTATTTGATTTCGTATTAAACGTGCTTTTTTTTTTTCTCAATCGCACTTATTTTTTCATCGTCACTCGTACCTTTGGCTTCCCGTTTACTCTGCAACTGGTGCACTTCATCTTCTTTTCGTCCCTTGTTTAAATGTAGCGTTTCCGTCCTGGTCAGAGTTGACATCTGCTAGATTTTGAAACTCCTCTGGACCAACGGAATTATCCATGCTGATACAATTATTTTATCTTGCTTCTCTAGTGTCACTGGTAATTTTGTTGTGTCATTATCGTTTAGATATGTAATCTGACCTTGACATACGCTAAACTACTGTTTCATTAGAGACTTTCCAGAAGATTGATCGTAAATAATAATCCAATTCAAGAGCTATAACTTCTCCCCGTTCTTGTACTAAGTCTAAAAGAGTCTTACTTGTTAATCCATGAAGATCCATTCTGTGTGTGTTGATTCTCCTTGTTGAATTTGTTGTATTCGTTATCATATTCTTAATATGTATTGCTCATTCCGCTGCACGTTATATTTTAATAATTGATCACACGAAAACTGTATTTTACTTCCACTGTACTGGAAGTTCCACAATGTCCATGTACACTAACACTTATACACTGCTGAATTCACTCGCCAGACAACCTTCCTCTTCCGCACTTCTGACGAGGACCCATTCCGCTATGGCGCCACACTTCCTGACTGACCTATTTCGTTGTAATTATATAAAAGCTAAACTTGAAACCTGAGTGCTTGTCAATTACAGAATTTAGAATATCAGTTAATAGTTCTATAGTATTTTGTTGTGGTTAAGATCTTGCACAAACAAATGAGTAACAGAAATAATTGAATTTGAAACAAATTTGGTTTGTTTATCATTTAGTTGATGAAACAAATAAGAGTCTTAGTAAATAAAGCCGATTATATGTTTTATAATGTTATTGTTACCCTGGTAATTGATGTAGCATTCAAATAAACGCTTTAATATGGCATTGATTATTGTTAACAAACGTACAGTAGGCCTTATAGTACAGTAAGATTGTATTTTTGGCAGTTATGACGTCGGAAATTTTAAGTTCTGAAAGTTTTCCTATATGAGCTGAACTCCCTTAATTTCAGCCAAGTAGTGGACCCGTGCTAAAGTCCTCTTGGTATCATCGTATTTTTTTTTTTTTTTTTTTCGTTACTGATGCCAAGCAAATTCTTTTAAACAAACATTTGTTTAAAACAAATAAAACTTTGCGCCCTATTTGAACATTTTTTAACAAACAAAAATTTTTCTGTGTGTGTATAGCTTACGGCGAGTGAGTAAGAAGATACCTGTCTTAGCAAGTGAGCCTCCGTGTGGACCCAGTTTCCCCGCGTGACTTGGAACGAAAAATACAATAAGACATTGCGGCCAACAGTAGCAGTGTGCGCTAACAATTGTATTCGCTAACGGGCATCAAACAAGTTCATCTGCCCCGAGCCCAAAATCACCTTACGCCACCACTGTGTGCATTGATGATACTTACTTTTCTGAACATGGATATGACATTTTATTCACTTAGTGGCTAAATTCAATTGTATTGAGCATAGCACTGTATTGCTAAAATCTTTCCCTTAAAACTTTTCCATAACGCTGTATAGCTGATTCTATGTTTGAAAATGCTTGAATGTGTTAAATATTACAAATACGTTGTATTCCTTATTTACTAATAAAGCACTGGATATTTCTCTATCTAAATATCGGAAATATTTTCTTATCAGACACGAACACCATTCATAACTCGCCCAATACTTGTACGACTATTTTTAGTTTACTTAAAACATTACAATTTAAAACACTGCAAATGATTGTGTTCTGAATTATGTTAAATCATCACTTTGAGCAGTGAAGTAATTAAATGCTGCGGAAGTATGAAGGGTGAGATGAGAAACTGCTAAGTGCTAATGCAGAAAAGTACTAGGCAACCAAATTTCTTACATGCATCCAACTTTTTTTTTACATTATATACAATCATTTTATATTTTGAATTTGAATTTATTTTAAGGCATTTAGGCAACTATGGCTCAGGCCGTATGGATGATGATGGGATGAATTGGTGGAATGAAGAAAAGTGGGAGGAAATGGGAGCACCCCTAGAAAACCCACGCACACGGTGTTTGTCCACTAATCATTTTATATGTAACGAATTTGATAATGGAATACAATGATGAAATATTATATAAACAGAATATTTGATAGGAATAAGATGAAATTTAATTCTAAAATTTTCAATTTTTCTCAGAGAGGTAAATCAGATATTTAATTCGTATCATATCTAATAAACATAAAAATATATAGGAATGAAAGTACATCGACGCTAGCAGTAATAAATTGCAATTAAGTAAATACGTATAAAGGTAAATATCAATCGATGATTTAAAGTTACGCAGCTGGTTTTACAACTTTCTTGAAAATACATTATTGTTTTCTGCCTTCGTTTGCCATCTACGGGCTATTAGTTTATTATTATTACTTTTTGCAAGGATTGTACGTAATAAATTTTGTCATGTTTTCCTATAACTCATTGTATTTTATAGTGTATCTCTCTCTCTCTCTCTCTCTCTCTCTCTCTCTGTTTCTTTTCATAAAAGTCAATTATTCATTATATGTTAGAGAAACATGTTTATGGTTTTAATGTTCTCCTAAAAGTATAGTTAAATATAGTCTTTTCAGGTAGACTATTTAATTCAAGATGGACACCTACAAACACTTTTCGTTGTAACACTCTGCAGTAAATTCAACGTCGTAAGAACAAAGTTTTTACGAAATGAAGAATAATTTAGAGAAGCAACTTAGATTATTAACACTTCAAATCCTTTCATGACTTAATTCTCTCCAGGTACGACCCAATGTTGTCCATTTTGCACTGGATCTCAGAGTTTCTTCCAGGAAAAGTGTTTCGGAGAGGAGAAGGAGCGTATTTTAGATTTTTAGAGTGGGTAAAAGAAGAGAGAGAGGAGAGAGCGTAATTCTAGTAAAACAATGAATAAAACCTTGTTTTACAAAATGTGTTGTTTTTAATTGGGGATGATTAACTCAGTCTGGAGGGGTAATACCCAGAGAGGTCAGCCTTCTCTAAGAAACACTGCTGGGTAAATTAACAATAACAACAAGAGGAAGGATTTTGGAAGCAATCGGCTCTGGTCCAGCATTCGGCTTAGAGGCATTCCAGCATATACACATGTGCTTGTTAAGACTGAAGAAATCCAAAGAAAACCTCAGTCAAGATGGCTGGAACAGCATGTATAATTTCTGTTTTATTTTCTTAACCCTGGAATAGTAGCATACGTAAATTTTACGTAGTCTAATTACTAATCGTACACCCCTACCTTCCTTACTTATCAAATTTCCTTGTTTCGCCAGCCGTGCTCCCTGCTGATAGTTGTTGAATAGGTATCATAGTGTTCGCGAGGAAGTAATCAACTCCTTTCTAAGCCATTGTACGTGAGATTTGCGTATCTCTAGTGTTTATATAAAATTCTTATACGTGTTTCCTGCTTGTCCCTTGCTTCCTCGATCACACATTAAGTCACCGTATCATAATTATATCTACTCAGCAACTGCCAGCGCGGGGCGCTTCTGACAAGGTAAGGAAGTTTGATAAGGGAGGAAAATGGGGTGTCCATTTAGTTATTAGATAGACTACGTAAAATTTACGTGTGCTAGTATTCCTGGATTGTAATTTACGATGACTAGATTTTAGTACTTGCAACACTAACAATTTTAATCTTATACTACTTATAATACTTTGTAAATAATAAAAGGTAATTAGAAGTACAAATATATATAAAAGAAATATGTAATACATCTTTAACAACGTGTACGTAAAATTTACGAGTAGTAATGTATGTTTGATGTACGCTAGTATTCCCGGGTTAATACTAACGTTATGCATAGACTAACAGAGTGCATTTTCATTCCAACAAATCAATATTTAGCTTAATTATATACATAATGTTGATTACAGTTAGTCTAAACCGGTACGTATTTGTAGTCTTTCTTTCTCCTGTCATTATCTTCCCCCTCCCCTCCCCCCATTTTAACATGTCAGAGACGCCCATGGCTAACGAGCCCAACGTGGTCTACAAGTGTAGCTTACTGCTAAAGGATATGTGTTTTGGAATTTGGTTATAATTTCTTGTTTCAAAGTTGTTTCTTGTATGAAGCTAAGCCATTAGACTATGACGAGAATCTCATTTTAATGTAACACATATTGACTTGAAAATAACGCATAACACGCTAGATCTTAAAATATCTTATGAAAGAACGTGCAATAAATCAACAGGTTTAGTGTCAAAGGTATTTATGTAAAATTTTCTCTCCCATTTTAGATTGTTCTGCCACTTAAATGGCTACGGTTTAGTTCAGAGTTCTGCGACTCTGTGAGAAGAAATTTGAATAGTTCGCGAGGATGAGTTGAAACTGTAAGCAGTGAACGAGAGAATCGGAGTAAGGTTCGTTTTTCTTAAGAGTTCACTATTGTAGGTACAGATCTTCTGCAAGACACTTCTTGTAATTTGTTAGGGAAAAGCAATGATATGACATTTGTAGGAAAGGAGGTAATTCTTCTTTATTTAGGAATTACACATATGATTATCGTGGCTTTAATTCTTAGTACACGTCATACAATAAGCAGATACTGTTTAGGTTTGATGTGTTGATTTGAGATATTATTAAACTATTCAAAATTCACAGCACAACGCTTACAGTGAAATACATATACAGAAAAATCAGTATCTCCACTTCTCCTAAGTATTTCTGTATGCGAGATACAAATCTCAGTGATGGTGTCGTACAATCAGTGCTAAAGTTAGGCCGAAACTGAGTTCAGGCATAGTTAAAATCTAATCTCGTGAGAATCGGTATAAATTCACCAAGACACATAATTATGTATTCTTGTCCTTACACTTTATGTTAATTATACCTTTTAATAATAATTCACCCCTAGCGATTATTCTTAAATATTTAATTTGCTATTGGTTACGTGTGTTTTAATCATTGTTATGACGCTGTACAATCACATCGTTCATTTTAAAAGATACAATGGTTATTCTTGTAGCTATTGTAAAAATTAAGTAAAAATGCTTTTTTAAATATAGTTTTATTGATTTATAATTACACCGTTCAACACAACATATTTCGCCGGTTGAGAAATTTAACTAAATATTTATACCTAAGGAAAGAATTTTTATCTAAAAGAGTGGAAGAGTAAACTTCTCAACGTTTCTTGTACGTTCCAATTATGGTATGCTAACGATTTATCTGTAACGATACTATATTCGTTACTTCTTTGTGTAAAAAAATAATGCCATAATGAACAGAAAATAAAGTAAAGATTGCTAATCCACAGTAAGAGAGTACGTTTCCCTCTACTGGAAACACTGACATTTATTTCTGTTTCTCCCTGCGGAATCGCATTTCTTAGAAATATTCATTGTTATGTTTCTTCCTCCACGTTTATCATCTATGACTTCTCCTTCATTCAGAACACTCTTCTCAATCTTTCAAAGATCAAGTGGAGCAAGCACATAGCGGCAGCCAGAGAGAAATAGAGAGAGAATGGTTGGCACATCATGATATCAAACGCGAGAACAACGATCAAATGGAGATATAAAGATTCGTGAATGTTCCCAACGGAGTCTCGTACATCTATATAAAAACGAAAGAAGTACATAAACAATTTACCCCCTTCAAATATTCTCCCCAGCTTCCTTTGTAGTTGTGACTTTGGGAAGACGTCTGAGCTTCTCTTCCCCTTTTAACAGTAGCTATCTAGAATCCGGAAATATAACTGTTTTGATATCTTCAAAGTGAACGTTTCAAACCAGATATTTTTGTCAGAAACACAACCGTTTTCTCTTGCCATATCTTGAAGTATTATGTTCAGTAAATGAGGTTCGAAAAAGACAATGTTACTTCATCAACATGTCATACAAATTTCACTGCTTTTAGTTATGTTTCAGTGGATTTATAATCCAATAACACAACAAAATTTGCTCATTTCTTTTCTTGTTCATTCAGTCGCTTTTCCGTACATGTAAATATAAAACTCGTAATAGTTTGCACACTTCCGGTCATATCGGCAAAAACGTCGGCAGAGCGCTGACCCAATAACAGAACAAGAGATTCTAACAGTATTGCGGGAAGAGAAACATAAGGAAAGGACTATTTTAAGCCTACTTTTCTGAACTTTCATTAAAATCACCAGAATTCAGTTTGAGTTCGTTAAGCATCTTTCTATTTATTCAATTAAATTTTCTTTAAAAATATAGGATAATATTGTTTATTTATGCCACTTTCTCTGAGCAAATAATTAAAGAAGAATTGAATACAGAAATACACTGTTCAGACAAAATTAGGGAAGCAAGCCAAAAACAGGGAAAACGACACTGGAAACTAGCGAAACAGTACTGCAAATGCAAACTAGAAGCTCTCCCGCAACCGACACAGCAGATACTCGCTCTATCATGGGTACAATAGACCTAGAGACGAGAAAGCATGTGTCACAAAACGTGATAGGGCACAAAACCACAGCGTCGAATAAGAAGCCCAGTAGTGTGCCTGCAATAGAGAGACAGTGCTTGTGTGCCAGTGTAGGGAAGTTCTGTTCTGAACAAAAAGAAAACCGCAAGATTTACTGGAATCTATTGCTTGGAGAGTTATACGCAGACTGGAAGCAGGGCTACCACAGCCAATCATTGCAGAAGCAGTTGGAAAGTCGCCGAAAGTCATTTTCCGCCTGAGAAGGCAGTTTCAGCTTTGATGGCGAGGAAAGGGCACGATGTTAAACTTTGGAAGGGGCATCCACGAGCCACTCTGGCACACGATGGTAAAACTTTGTGCTAGTAGCACATATAAATATGCGCTAAACGGCGAAATGCCTTCAATGTGTGTACTTCTCACAGCAACAGGACGCAGAGTGTCCTATCAAATTATTCGCAATCGCCTACATGAAGGTGCTTTCTATACACGTATGCCATTGCCGACACAACGTCTTAGTGACCTACAAACTGGAGCGAGGCATATCGCGAGTGTGGGCATGACGAGTGGAACTCGGTGGGTTTCTTGGATGAGTCATGCTTCAGTCTGGAGGCAGAAAATGGAAGGAAATTGATCTTGCGGGAACGTGTAACTATTAATTATCCTACTGTTTTGGATGAAAAATCGCAAGATGGTGGTGATAGATGTATGATGTGCGCCGCCATTGCGAATGGGTGACGTACCGACCTGCAAGTCATTCGGTACGGTAGCCTGACAGCACTGCGATATAGAGATGAGATCCTTAGGCTTTATGTTCTTCCTATGGCAGCAGCAATTAGTAATTTCATTTTCATGGACGATATTGGCCGTCCTCTCCGAGCTCAACCGGTGAATCCCATGCTTCAAAAAGACAGGTATCGAGCTTATGATGCGGCTCACATACTCGCCGGACCTCAGTTCTAAATAACACGTTTGGGATGCTCTGGGAGAGATATTGGAGCTACGACGACACCTTCAACAACTCCTCAACAACCGAAAATTGCCCTTCTGGAGGAGAGGCCCAGGATACCCAAACTCGGACGCACAATATCATCAATTCGATGCCCAACAAGTGTGCAGCCGTATTAGCAGTTCACGGAGACCATACACCATACTAGTGATAAGTTGTTATTGTGTGCATATTCGTTTGTATGGTCTTATACGATGTAGCCTTAACTTCCCGCTCGTGTCAACAGCCTCTAGGCTAGGCCTCTATTTTATCCATTTCACCGTGTGAATCTCCTGTGTCTTTGTATCTCTGTTGCGGGAGAGCGACTTGATTCCACCTGCAGCACTGTTCCACCATTTTTACCGTACTTTTCTGTTCCTATTATGTTTCCCTATTTTTTATCTCTGTATATTGTCCCTTTCCATCTTACTATTTAAATTTGTGCTTACACCTGTCAAAAATATTATTATAAAATATGTGAATCTTTGTTTTCACAGCTTTAAATCTAATAACATTGCCATTTGATCTCTCACCAACCGTAAACCTCTCTTTACACAACTTCTACTCGAAGTACACGTCAATATATTCATACTTAATGAAACTCATCTCACCTCGAAACTAAGCTGTAAAATACCAGGTTACACCTTCTTACGTTGTGACAGTACCATACCTGCCTTCAGAGTAAATGGTGGAGTAGCAATAGGTTTTTCTCCATACATAGCCTACAGACAACACCAAGCCAACCTTCCTAACCTCCCAGAACATCTTATCACCAATATCTATTAGAAAAGTATCTACATCACCTGACCGACCATATACATAAGGCCAAACCACAATATTTCGACAACGTTTTTCACATATATTTCAAACAACCTTTGTCACTACATCATCATGGCCGATGTGAAAATTCACAGTCGCACTGCTAGAGAAAAAAACAGACTTTCACAGACTCATAGAACTACACAGAACCGGTACCATTCACCATCTTCCAAAGCCCACCCGACCTATTTTCAATACTACTCCTAACGTTGTCATCACCTCCACATCATCAGTCCCACGCAGTATCACAGATGTTGTAGACCCTATTGCTAGCGATCATGTGCCAGTGAAACTGACGATCCAAACTAATCAACCTATCAACCGCTCATCACAACCACCTCCACGCTCCGTACTTCGTTTCGACAAAGCCGACTGGGGTGAATATAGAAACTTTGTACGAACACATACCGAGCATATAGCACCACCATCAACTGAACATTAATTATAGACCGCTCTTGACAACATCCATAACGTAACTCATCAAGCTTCTACAAAACATATCCCAACCAGCATCACACACCCTCATCGCCCAAACTTACCTCCGCTATATTTAACATTAAAAAATAAGTCGAGCACTATTTCGCGACTATCTACGCACAAGCAACCCTAAATCTCTTCGTCTTCATCGACAATATCAACGTACGGTCCATAACTACATCAAGGCATATAAAATGCGACGATGGATAAAGACTTGCAACACATTAGCTGATACCAACCCACCAAGTATTGGAAGCGCTTTAATTCACTAACTGGTAAATACAGTAAATATCCTACCCACTAGTTAAAGAAGAACACGCCCTTCACTCTGACGAAGACAAAGCTAACGCATTTGCTAATTGCCTACAAACCATCTTTACTCCACAAATCCCATTCAATCCATGTCAACGACATCCTTGTCAACGTCTTAACTTATCATCAATTCAACTACGACCTAGCATAGATCACTATATTCCAGAAAACCCACTTACTGCACCTATCACCACCATTGAAATTATCCACGCCATAGCTCGCAAACGCAATACCGCTCCTGGAATAGACCAAATAATCTAACGCCATCTCAAGGAAGCCCCTATCAACTTAATCCATCTCCTAGCCACAATATTTACCTTCATCCTCTGCACCAGATATATACCACCAGAATGGAAAACCTCCATGTTTTCCAAATCTCAAAAACTACCGCATGAAGTATTCCAATACCGTCCCATACAATTAGAACCTACCATCAGTAAAGCCCCAATGAAAATATTGGTTAATCGACTTCACACTCACCTAGATCATTACAACCTTCTTCCCACATATCAAGCTCGTTTCCGTCCATCATACAGTATAAACGATCAACTTCTCAAACTTACAAACATGATCATTAACCATTATAACACATCACACCCCTCTTGTTTAATCCTTTTCGATCTTGAGAAAGCGTTCGATCGCGTTTGGCACCAGACCCTCCTCTACAAACTTCAAGTCTTCCGCCTTCCCGTCACATACCTACGATTTATTTCCCACTTCCTTACTAACCGTTTAGGCTATATCAACATTAACTCTGCTATCTCCCACCCCATCTTCCTACACTGTGGAGTACCACAAGGTTCCTCCCTATCTCCACTTCTATACCTTCTATTTGTCAATGATTTTCCACCCTTACCACGCAACGTCCATTTTTTTTTCAGTACGCCGATGACACTGCCTTTCTTGCCCTCAGCCACTCCATGCAACATATCAATTGAACACTCATCGTGGCCATTAACAATTTCACCACTTGGTGCAGTAAGTCGAGGTTCACGATAAATTCTCGCGAAACTCAAGCCATTGTCTTCATTCCACCTAGACGTAGATCACGAGTTAGAAGAAATCCCAACCAATTAAGTATACAAGTCTCATATGAGCCCATCATACCATCAAAACAAGTAACATACTTAGGCATAATCTTCGACCACCATCTCACATGGAAACCTCATTTACAGAAAATCATTTCACAAGCAACAAATCGCTTAACTCCTGAAACGCCTCTCTGGCACCACCTGGGGTATAAAACCAGCAACTATCATCAATACATATAAAGTCTTCTTCCGACCAGCCTTGACTTATGGTTTCCCTGCATGGATATCAGGAAACGACAAATTCTAATTCAAACTTCAAATTCTTTAAAGACATACTCTCAGAATTGCATACCGGGTAAAACTTCCTAGTCGTACGCATGAACTTTATGAACGAATTACATTCTCTCATCTGCTACTCCATCTAGAGAAACTACGGACTAGATACATCACACGCAGATATAAAGAAAATAATCTGCTCTTACATGACATTATTCAGAATCACGAGACTCATCCTACTTGAACAACATTATATCCAACCACCACTCTCCCTCTTATTCACTCTATACGATTATACACTACCACCCAACCATCATGATTTTGCATATCTATCAGCTTTTCATCTACCAGACATGCCTCACTACGTAGCACCCTCATTCGTTGCACAGTAATCATCAGTGTACTTCAGGGCCTCATCTGGCTCCATGTTCAGAGAAGTCCTCACCAGCATCTGTCCTTAGTGTCATCACCGTGTTGTGGGTCTAACTACACCTCATTTCCAACCCTCATAATCAAAGCACTATAAAACCCAAATTATGGTTATGAGCAAAAGCTCATAATGTCCTATATTAAGTTCAAATATGAGTAAATAAAATGTTAATAAAGATGAAAAGAAATAAACAATCAATTAGAATCCCATAGCCCACATAACATTCCAGATAAACCTATCATACCAAAACTCCCTTCCCAAATAGATGGTGTAGGCGTTTGAGGAAGGCTAGCAGCAAACTAGCATAAAAAAACGAAAACGAAAAATCTTTGATGTTGCAAGTTTTTGTTCGGTGTGTTTAAGTTATATACCGAATTGTGATTTTAATAAATGTTTCGCTTCTCTACCGTGTTTTCAATTCAAAGGTTCTCGAGAGTTTTCTACTCTGAATTAAGAAATTATATACTTGTTAATGATGCTGACCAAGCTCTACTTAGCAAGATTATAATAAAGAATCCTGACCAGGTTGCTCTATGAGTAATCTGGTTACTGAACGGGATCTATTCAGTGAAAGTGATTAGTGCAAGTTTGAACCCACGTGCCCTGGGACTGATAAGAATAATGCAGCTATAAACAACATTCTTCATTGAACAACTGCTTGGGCCGAAGCCCAGGATAGAATGAGTTAGCAAGCATGAACTGGTCATATTGATAATATCATGAAGTAGTTAAGGTATCTTTCCCCGAGATGGAAATAGTTACAATAATTTAGAAATAAAATATTAAGATATTTTAAATATACAGACATCATCACCTTGCTCAGAAATGTTCTTTATAATTATATAAATTTGTAGTAATTAATATTTATTTAGTTTAGCACATTCACTTCTAAATAGTTCATCAGTTACGTCATATACAATGTTTTAGCATGTCCTTGAGCGGTTTCTGTGATAGAGAGAAGTAACTAAGAACAAAATCAGAATCATAATGTTTGGTCATTAAACATTGACCTAGAGTTATGAATCAAAATATCTAGGCATTTGCTTAGAGTAAAGTATTCTGCAACAAAATATTGGATATAGAAATCAAACCAATACGAGATTGATATTCAATATATAATATTCCAAAAGTTCTCCAGAGTAACACATATGAACGCTCAACTCAAGTGCAGGGCCCTTGGACGAAAGTGGGTGACGTTACACCGTGCAACTGTACTCTGGTTGAGGTTCAGTCTCAGCGTGTATTTGGATCGAGTGTTAATAGTATGTCCCGACATTAGAACCTACGTGCTCGACTTTAGAACCTTCGAAAATCACGGAGGAGCCGTAGCTCAGTGGAAAAGCGCTGGCTAAACATTTGGAAGGTCCTGGGATCGATCTCATTGGCTGAGCATCCTGACTAAGGATTTTCCAGGGTTTCTCCTCAGTCATACTAGGCAAGTGTTGGTGATACCTATAAAAATAGGCCCTGACCGTACACCTTCCAACATCCTCTCCCCTACTCTATCCCGACCTCAGCCTAAGATGTCTAAAGGCCTTAAAATAAATTCAATTCCAAATAGGCGAAAATCAAAACTCAAACCAAATCAGCGAATTTGAATTTCACATTTTGCTAGTGTAACAATGAATTCCTGGTACCATCCAGAAATTAGTCGGGTGAGACTGGGGCATAACTTTGGGAAAACATCATTGAGATAGGACGGATGCTGGGATCGAATGTAGAACCTGCTGAATGTTAAGTGAACGCTCGGTATGATTTCCTGAAAATATGGGCTACTAAGTGACTAAATTCGGTTTGAATTTGAATTTATTTATGGACTTTAGGCATCTAAGACCCAGACAGAGATACTGAAGGAGAAAAGTTGCAGGAAGGAGTCAGCCAGGGTCTATGTTGAATGCACCATCCCGACGTTTGGCTACTGGGACTGAGGAATCAAAAACTGGAAAACTTCAGTCAGGATAGTTGGTCACTGGATGTTAATCCAGAAGCTTCTGAATGCGAAGCTAACACTCTACCACTCAGTGACTAAGTTTGTTTTTTATTTGTCTGAAAGGAAGGTTTAAAGTTGTGAGGCTTAACACATCGCAGTGAACAATGTGTTGACCCACCGACCCCAAATAGCTGACCCGATAAATCGAATCTTATATGTAAGAGTCCGTTAAAAATTACCTGAAAATTGTGTTGTCATACATTGTCATATATAAGTCATAAATTTTGTTGTCATTGTTACAAGCAATGTATTGTTATTTATTATTCATCACCAAGCCGCTGTAGCTCAGTGATAGAGAGTTGGCGTAGCGTTCGGGAGGTCGTGGGTTTGATCCCAGCGGCCACCCATCCTGACTGAGTTTTTCTTTCAAGGTTTCCTTCAGTCACACTAGGCAAATACCCGGATGGCATCTTCAACATAGGCCTGCGGACTGCGAACCACTGATGTCGCCACCGGGTATAGAAAGCAGGCCTCTTTGATTGTATTAAATACAAGGCAGCAATTGCAAGCTGTAGGCATCATTTTATTTCATTTGTAGGCGTAGAGCATTAACTTAGCAATCAGGAGGTCCTGGGAAGGATCCTAACGGCCCATCATTCTGTCTGAGGGTTTCCAGTCACACTAAGGAAATGCTGGGATAGTACCTACAAACTAGACTCTAGGCAAAAGCATTCCAATATCCTCTGCTCACACTATCCCGTCCTGAACCTGAGATGTCTAAAGTTCATAATGTAAATTACCACAAAAATGAAAATGATCACGATATGGTTAATATGAATTCAAATATAGTGGCTTACCACCTCGCTTTGAGCACTGGGTAGGAGCCGTAACATCAGGAGAACTATCACGTTCTATAAAAATTATCATCGAAACTCAAATTGGCTCAAAAGAATGCTCAAATGTCCACAAACGCTTTAATCTAACTGGAATTAAATGTTATTATTATCTAGATATTTAGACCCTACACACGAATTGTATAATAGGAAAGAACTAACAATACTATTCATACAGAAATTAAGAAAACCATTAAATTAAGGACAAACTTTTCCCAACATAACTCAAAGTCAATTAGTATACTAGCGACTTTCGCTACTTCGTATTAAAAAGTAAAAAGAAAAAAAGAAAGTCGTTTCATTAACATTGGCAATGGGTTGAAACTCGTTATGAGAAATTACAAGGAAAACGAACATTCCCTAGAGGAATGAGAACAGAAATAAAGAGGAAAATATTGAGTAATATACATTTCTCTCCCTCTTTTACACAAAATATAATTAATCTGTATATTTTCCTAAGTACGTAGTTTGTTACACAACATTGAGTGTAACGGGTAATACATTATCCAATACTGCTACTCAGCAAAGCGTATATATACGTATATATATTAACATTGTTAGGATCAAACTCCGAGTTCCCATGCAAGCTACATAATGTATAATAGAGAGTTACCCTTGCTATAGTTCTCTCAATACGTATTATTGTTACCAGTTCTGTCATTAATGTGACTCGCGGTAATTAGGGCAATATGGCTCCAGCAGGTGGTATGGATTTCACAATTGCTTTGCTGGATAGATGGCATTAACAGCGCATTAGTGTTGCATTATATTTCCAGCCAACAAGAACTTGTCGTTATGCACTGTATGTATATGCAACCTGTTGGAGAGGAGGAAAATCGAGGATAATAGTACCTACTGTAAGTTATACCAAATTTAGATACAAACTTGTACTCTTTTTTTTAATCTCCCGTAAGATGTTAATTGTCTGGAAAATTATAATTACGAATGAGACTTCAGCTGTAACTATTACAAACCTAGTGTTCCACTAAATGGTGAGCAATTCAAACGATATGCGCGATATAATCTTTCCACGTTCTCTTGAGAGTCATTCGGCCAAAATATTTCCACGCAAAAGAGAGACGAAAATTATACCGAATTTTAGCCGAGCAATCCTTGTTGGTAATGTTAATATTACTTCCCTTATTGACCGGAATATTTTTTTTTTCTTCGATTTAACATTACAACTTTTTTAACCTTGCATGGCGCTCACTTTCATATTGTTGGGAAAATTATAAATTCAATTTGATGGAGTATGAAGACATGTATCTACCTTCCCTTCAAATATTATCGTGAGGTATGGGTGGCTATTCTTTAACTATGACGCATTCAATGTTGAGAAATTGGTTGTTCTGTATAGACGTCATGCGCGAAATTATGCGGGGGTATGGGGAGCACTACCCCCAGTCATTTCAGAATGACTTTAAATGTCCCCCGAAAGGGTCTCGCTTCCTAATCCGTCTATGAGAGACGTACGAGATGAATTCGCCCAAGAATATGACGCCGAAAAGTTTATGGCCATAGCAATAGCATACGGAAATTGACTCATTTCCCCGACAAGATCAAGAGAAGGTGTACATATAACTCCCCTTTGGAAAGGGTATTTGAAAGAAATTGTAAATTTTACAAATGAAAATATTGATTGAATGAAGTCCCAGGAACAAGTCCAGGTCACATCGAGTAAAGACTGAGTAGTCGGGTCAGAAATTCTGTCTGGTCATTTATATACTATTCATATCTATTTAAAAGTGTTCTCTTTTATTTTCAATCTCTATACTCTCTGTGAAACCTTATCAGAGGTAATATTATGATATTTCTCTCTCGCTCGCTCTCTCTCTCTCTCTCTCTCTCTCTCTCTCGCTCTCTCTCTCCACTGCTTTGATTATCTATATCTATCTTCCTGCAATAACCTAGTAGAACACATTAAATGAAGGGTTTTATACCACTAGTAATGCCAAATTGCAGCTGAAGGGGAAAACTAGTTACAGTGATATCGGTTGCATGTTTTGATTAGATAATTTCTCTCTCTCTCTCTTTCGCTTAGTCTCTGAAAACTAATTGCACGCCCAATTTTTCTTCCGCACTAATATTTTTATTTTGTGTCACTGAGCCTCAATATGTCATAAAAATAATGTAGTGGGTATAGCGTGTCGGTGTCTGCAACAGCTTTCTCACAATGAGAATACAACAGCGCATCAAACCACTACTTAAAACTATGGAAAGCTTTTATGACTTGAAAAACACACCCACACACACAACGTTTTATTTCTGGTGGTCAGCACTATATAATTTATTGGCATATATTTTTTTTTTATCTTTCAATGCATGCTTATTTTGTATGCTTGAACTGATAAAAGTTTTTTTTTTTTTTTGAAAACACACACACAATCAAACTAGCTAATTTTTACTCTTATTTTTACTGATAAATTAAGCAAACATCTGCTTGAAAAATATAAGTTGATATCTCGTGAGAGCTTAGTTAAAAAAAAACTCTTGCAATTCAGATAAAAGTCATAAAATTGAATGGCAGAAACTAATGTATTGCACACTCATAAAGTGAACCACATTCGTAATGAAACTGCGCTTCCAAGTGTAACTTTAATATTAACTTAGACTGAATCCAAATTATTTGAAGATTACTATAAGGTTCCAGTAAGTGAGTTTCAGCCTTCGCTTTTAGTTTGTTGTGACTTGTAAAAATGTTTGTTTGATAGATCTAAACATAAGCATTATTAGTATAATACGGTAGAATTTATTTTAATACTGCAGACTTCTCAGTTCATAGAAACGAAATTAATAAAGTGTCGATTAAGCACCACGTCCAACATTACAAATTCCACTCGTTACCTTATACTCGGACAAGCAGAGAATCTGTTATCTACCCTGCTCCACCCCAAAATAAAATTTCCCAACTCCTGCTCCTCTAACTTTAACATTTTTGCTGTTGAAAGTCGATGGAAAGCCTGCAAACTTCTATTTTCACCTCCGTAATTTTTTGGCTTAATACCCCTCCCCAAACTGAAAATTCTCGTAGAATTCCTGCGGACAAGTCCTCTTTCTTAACAAAAAAAAAGACAAATATGTGTATCACCCGTTTCACATTTAAGTTCCCCTGTGCTGAGCGGCCAAACACTGAACTAAACAGTAAACATACACACACAACCTAGCTCATACGTGACACTTATCCTCTCTCACGCAGTGTTGAAAACTCAGTATTTTTTTGCAGAGTACATGGTACGTAACTTTGTTTAAATAGTAGTGAATTCAAGTTAGCGTCGGAATATGCAGTAGTCATTTAGTCCACCATAACTGTTTGAAAAAAAAATCCTGCTACATACCATAAAAGTCAGAGGCAAAGATATTAATTATTCATAGGTGTCAGGTTCAGTGTTTAATCTTTCTCTCTCTCTCTCTCCCTCTCTCTCTCTCTCTCTCTCTCTCTCTCACACACACACACACACACACACACACACACACTCAAAATCGGGAAGTTCCCGTTCTGTTCTACGTATGCCTGAAGTCTACGCAAAATAGTTCCATCTTCCGAGGCCCTACGTGCTGAGAGAGATGAAATAATCAGAGCCAAAGCGATCGGTGATCTCTGGCACCGTGTTACGTGTGTTTGCTTTCATAAAATGGAGACATCGAAAGAAAGCTCCTCGTAGAGTAAAGGAGTAAAGGGATAAATATAATAGAAGGGTCTCTAATAACTTTCTTCTGAGGACTGGATAAATGGTAATATCTCAATAAAAAGGCTTCGTGATCCAGATAGTAAGTCTACTCTGTATAAGACATTAGGCCAACAGTAATACCAAGTGGCCGTAGCTTAGATAATACGAGGGGCAAGCACCCCAGGAGCGGCACGCTTAGGGGCGGCAAACAGCTAACAATAAAAAATAAAAGCTCTTAAAAAAGGAAGTAAAATTACCTATTGAATTGAAATTGAACTAAAAGTGCACTACGTGATGCGAGATAATGTTGTGGCCGTCGCGTCGGCCGGTCGTGTTGTTTGGCTAAGAAAAACAATGGAAAGGTCGGCAAAAGAGAGGTAGAAGGGGCGGCAAAATTTAACTTTGCCCCCATAGGAAAATTTATAGATCCAGCACTGAATCACACATGCAAATTCCGGGATGGTACATTTAACTTAAGTCCTGAACGGTTCCATCTCGCATCCCGACCCGAGTCATAGATACCTATATGCCATTAAATTAAAGTGAATTTGAATTTTATTTATGGTCTTTAGGCATCTGAGGTTCAGGTCAGGCTAGCTTAGGGGAAAGAATTCGGGAAGGTATCGGCCAGGACATATGTTGAAAATGCTATCCCGGAATTTGCCTGATGTGACAGAAAAAAACTCACTCAGGATTGTCGGCCCCTGGGACCGAACACACGACCTCCCGATTGCTACACCAACGCTCTACTACTGAGATACGATGGCTCAGTATAAATAAATGAAACAGGACAGTAAGAGTGTGGTTATTAGTTGCTCCGTATAGTTGTGTAATTACAAAAATAGTAAAAAAAAAGGAAATGAATTCACATTACATTTTTTTTCAACTAGTAAAGTGTGTACATATAATCAATTCACACATTATTATTGAATATCGTATCAAACCCGGAGTGAGCCAAGTGTACCAAAAGGTCATAAATAAATTTAAATTTTTATTAAAACGTGGAGTTCTGGGATAAAAGGCTTCGGGGTTCGGAGTCCGCCATTCGACCGCCCCTGCTATAAATAATGTATAAAATTTCTGTTAATTAAAAAAAATCATTCTTTCCTCTACAAAAGGCGATGTTAAGAACATTAAAGTATGACAATGGTGACGAATATACAACATGACTTCAAAAAGGGAGCAGAAAGTTTCAACTACATGCAAAATCCGAGACACAAGCAGAAAATAGTGGTGTGGGGATAATAATCGCAGGCGAGTATTTAGTGTGGTAATTCTATAGAAACTCATATTTTTTTCTATATCCCTTTCTAAGTTTACGCACTTTCGAAATATTTCATTGCCAAGCATCTCAGGCTCAAAATAGGACAGGGTAAGTAGAGGATATTGAAAGGTAGTCGGCCAATGCCTAGTTTGTACGTACCATCCCGGTATCTGCCTGGTGTGACTGAGGAGAAACCCTGGAAAAGCTGTCAGTATTGTTGACGGCCCCTGGGATCGTTCCCAGGACCAGTGTTCCATTTGTCGGACCGGTGGAAGGGGGGGGGTGCCGGGAATGTTCCCTGGTTCGTGAGGATATAATCTCCGGTTGCTGATTCTGAATATCATTCCAACCCGGGATAAAATTTATTTCTACCCAAAAATGCAGTATGTTGAAACGTACAATCACACACTTGTTTTAGGACATCCCCTGACCGTTGGTGATTTAAAACAAATCGGACACTGCCCAGGACCTTCTGATTACTAAGCGAACTCTCTACTAATTGAGCTATGGCCGCTCGGT
>JAGDQP010030266.1:0-22735 GCA_022664845.1 Lepisma saccharinum | reverse complement strand
GAATGAAGATTATTAACAGGACAGCTTATTAATAATCATTATCACAAGGAGATACATATCTCCTTGTGTCTCCTCTATTATCAGAAATTCCCGACATTTTTCCTTGAAGAGAATAGCTATGCACTTCCAGAATTTGTTGCTGGGACATGCTACGGTAATGACATTTGAGTGATAAAAGTTTAAATTTAAAATAATTAAAATATTCAAATGGGAAAATCCTAATCGACATAAACATATAAGTTGAAGGTGCGCATATGAAAGGGAAAAGTAGCAACAATATACATAAAAGATAACGAAAATCTTTAATGGACATGATTTTCTCACCTAATCAAATATGCCCCAATTAGGAAAACTACGATGATGCGTCCATGCCCCAGGTATCCGACATTTGAGATTTTGAGAAATTGTGTCCTGGCGCCGTAAGAGCTGAAGCACACCATTGAACCTTTATCACTGTTTATAAAGGGCCACGGTGGCTCAGAGGTAGAGAATTCACTCTTGGGGCATGAGGTCTCCGGTTGGATCCCGGCTCGTGCCGTGTGTGTTTTGTTGTGGATAAATACCATGTGCGTGACCACTTTTCACGTTGAAATTGTGGGACACCCTATTATGAATTGCGAGATATTACCTGCGAAGGAACTTCACATATTGTATTTTCAACATTATCAGGTCTTGTATAAAAAAAATAATAATAAAAAAAAACTAAAAAGCACGATTAAGAAAAGCTTATTTGCATGTGTACACGAAAACACTACATGAATGGTTAAGTTTTCGACACACGAATACACAATATTAGAAATCAACATTAGTGAGTGCAAAATTTCATGCTGTTTTTCATGTGTGCGTGGGGGGTTTAGTTCGGCATGCTTAATTTTGCAACTTTAATCAGTATTCTTTGTTCGATTTTGCAGCCTGTAATATTTCTTTCTCGCGGAGAAGAAACGTAGTATTCAAAGTATTCTGCGGGACAAATCGACTAATTTTCTGAACGCAAGACTTTCAGTGCATTTGCGAGACCTTCCCGCAAAAATCGGGACGGGTAGTCACCCTACCCTAACGCCAGGGTTGGAACTAATGAGAGAATTAGAGAAAAAATTACCTCTAATTCAGTTGGAGCAACATTTATTTAAAAGGTAGAATTCATTGCTACAAAAAATCCAGGATTAACATTTGTATGGGATATTAGACTTTCCAGATTTGTCAGCAAGTGGGATTTCTTCGTTAAAACATTGCCCTCTAACCAGTTGTGATAAATAAAATTAATTGTATGAGCGGTAACAGCACTACTAGGTGCGTAAATATGAAACCGGAATTTATGTACAGAAAAGACACAGTGATTGAATGACAATGCTAAGAACTATTTTATTCGAAGTATTGGCCATCGCTAGCGATACATTTCTGCCATCGTTCCAGCAATGTGTGGATGCCAGACCAAAAAAACTATGCCTCTTGTGCTGCAAACCAGTCATCAAGCCATTTGCGTACATTTCCGTAAGATGCGATGCGCCGGTCAGCAAGTGCGTGTCCCATGGATGCAAATAAGTGAAAATCGGAAGGCGCCAAGTCTGGTGAGTAAGCCACATGCGGAAGGATTTCCCAGCCAAACGTCGCGATCGTTTCTTTGACCGGTTTTGTTATGTGGGAGAGTGCATTATCGTGAAGCACAATCACTTTATGTTGTCTTTGGTCATATTCTGGTCGTTTTTCACGCAAAGCTTGATGCAAATCAATCATTTGTTGTCGGTAACGTTAGTTATTAACGGTTTCGCCAGGTTTCAGCAGTTCATAATGGATCACTCCCTTCTGATCCCACCAAACACAAAGCATTATCTTCCGTCCATAGCGATTTGGTCTTGCAGTAGATGTCGCCGGTTCTCCTGGAGTTACCCATGATCTTTTGCACTTAGGATTCTCGAAACAGATCCACTTTTCGTCACCAGTCACAATTCGATGAAGAAATGATTTCCTCTTGTGCCTGGCGAGCAGAATTTCGCAAGTGGTTTTTCGGTTTTCCTGCTGTCGTTCAGTCAATGCATGTGGAACTCTTTTTCCCACCTTCTGAATATTGCCCATGGCTTTTAAACGTATGGAAACTGCTTCTCGTGTCACATTTAATTGATCCGCGAATTGTTGTTGCGTTTGAGCGTCATCCTCATCCAACAAAGTTTGCAATTCCCTGTCTGCAAACTTTTTCGGTGGTCTTCCACGTTATCTCTCACGTCAAAATCGTCACTTTTAAATTTTGTAAACCACTCATAGCACTGTGACTTACCAAGAGCATGATCATTGTAAGCTTCGACAAGCATGTGATGCAATTCTGCACTAGTTTTCTTCAAATGGTAAAAAATCAATGCTGTCCGCACATCGTAGTTTGTAGGTACAAATTGCGCCATGTTCAACGCTATTAAACACTACACTATGACATGAGACTTGTCTGGTTGTGAGTTGCAAATTGTTATCAGCAGTCAAAACAAGCAAGTGGAGCCAAGGACGCAGTTTTACGGTAACCACAGTGACAGCTAACGCCGTCTATGCACAAATTCCGGTTTCATATTTACACACCTGGTACGGCTTACGCCCTTCCCGTCAAACAAGTTGTGAGACGGAAAGAGTACAAAAATATGTTAAGTGACAGGCAAAATTCATGTTTGCCAGAAAATCTTGAAAAATATATAGTTGTGTATTGCAACTCTAAAGATCAGCAACTTTATTTTGGATCCAAATGTTGTTTCATCCTAAATAGAAGCACAGTTCAGTGTGTTAGTTTTCCTATACTGAATACTAATTGATTGTATACATGTCAAATTGAGACCAAAAACAGACGTAGAGTTCCGTGTTAAATTTGTATATACATCAATATCTTGTGCCACTAACTCGTTCACATTTTACTTGCAATAAATTTGATCATTTAAAGGGGAATTTGTTATTGCATATTTACTTCTTCACTGCATATTTTAGGGCATATTCTTGCGATTTTTAGTGCATAGTTGCATGCATATTTTGACGTTTTCTAATGCATATCAATCCGAACTCTAGTAATTATCAATAAATTTGGTGGTCACATCCTTAAAACTCAATCGAGGTTTTTCTTTCAACTGTGCTCATTGTAGTTTCAAATCTCGTACTAGTTTACTGCATCAGGATCTACAAAAATTCCCTCCTTCCAGTTAGCTTAGCGACAAGGTTGGAAATTTCTCTCCCACGTACTTGAGGCACTTTCTTTGTTAAAATAATTTTCATTGTCACAGAACTTTGACGAACTATTTCATTAGGTCAAGTTTAATGTGTAGTTGTGGTAACAACACATTTTTATTCAACTAACGGCTGATACGGAGTATTCTTTATTCTTACCTCAAGCCAGGGTTGAAAAAATGATTCAAATAACTCGCGGTGCTGAAATACTACTAAGTTAATAATAAAAATGATTCAAATAGCTTGCGGCGCTGAAAAAAAAAACTACTAAGTTAGTTCTTTATTTTCAAATACGATAACCAGTAAAAAAAAAACTTAAGTAAAAGTCACAAATAATGTAGTGTTCGCTACGGAAAATAACCATGGAAAGTAGGTGATTACATCAACTTGTACAATTTTGAAAAGGAAGGAAGATATCGCGTTACTTACTTATGACATATTTTACAAAGGAAAGTTAACACACACGTAGGAAACTTCTACGATCTATCTTTCGTCGATACACGATGAATGAAGTGCTTTCAGAGGGGTGTACACCGTAATTAAATTCGAAAAAGAAACAATTTACAATGTTTCTACGTTTCAGCTTTTCTTATAAAATTACGTCTGTCTTTTCCTTCTTCCTAAGCAAATTTTATAATCGCAATTGCCTCATTTCTCGATAGTACATCTTCCTAACGAAATATTCTAGGATTTAAGTTTACTAAAATAAATGTTAGTTCATTTCACTTAGTTTTCAGCCCTCAAAATTGTATTATCAATTTTTAAAAAAAATCATTGATTTAAATTAATCAACCTTGCCTCAAGCATTGTAGTTTTGTCCAATTTGTTCTTTCCCAGTGTGCTGTTCCATTCGCGCATAAAATAAGGTGGGCCCAGCAATATCTCTAGAACCTTAAAGTTCCCACACAGCTGCCAACCATAATCTCTGTACGTATTTGTTTTTGTTCAAAAATAGTGCAACTGCTTCGTACGTTTCACGTAAGTGAACGGACTATAAAAGTGGGACAGTTCAATACTTGTTGCCATCATGGAGTAAAGCTGCTTTAAAACTTTTCTAAGCACCAATGAAAAGGGTGTCAATCGCATCCCAGTTCACAAAATAGGCTACGAATGTCACTGCATTAGACCTGAGAGGATTCTTCAGAAGAAAAAAAATACTGTGTAAACGCTCTTTCTCGATGTCAGTACCAGTAAAATGACGTTCCAGGTGCTACAAGATTTTTGCTCCGCAGTCAAGACCCACTTCTGCATATTGTTTTGCGAGCTCACGTTCCCTTACTAAATTTTTCAGTTCTGACTGTGTAAAAAGTTCAAGCGCACTTGACAGTTGACTCCACTAGTTGATAGTCTGTACCTTCACGTGCACTGTCACTCTCACTATTGTCTGATTCGGACGATGGAATGGGGCCTACAATGAGGTGGTTTAGGAAAAGTAATTTCTTGTCTACGAGGAACTGGGCGGATCGCTGATTTGGGAAGGTTTTTTTTTTTTTTCCTCAGCTTCTTGAAATTGTAGCCTTTTACGTTATATTTTTCCGAAATAGCAATCATCATGGTTTGTACTTTCTCGCCACACCAATTCCAAAGTAATACTTTTCGGAATTTCAATCAGTGGCAACTGAAATTACTTACAAACAACGCGAAACAGTGCTAGATTCGTAAATACTGGATGTCTTTATCTCCTACAAATCCAGCGCGTACGATACAAAACATACAGAGAAACTGAAATGGGTCATGCAGTAGCGAAGAAACCGTGCGTGATAGAAAACTTTCATGGTGATGTTTGAATTCAAAAGGTCCGAAGTAGTAAAGAACACATGAAAGTTATGAAACAACTGAACCATCGCTGACCACTGTTATCAATGTACACTATGTTAACACAAAAGAGGCAAACAGTTCGTATTATGTTTATTTATTTTAGTAATTTGTACTGTACATATTTCACTTTTTGTGACGATGTTAGATCCTCGGTCTTGGTAGCTTTCTATCATTTCTTTTTGATATGAGTCAGCGTGTCTCAGGCGGTAGCGAGTCTGACTACGAATCAAATCCAGGTCGCTGGAGACTCTTCCCGCAGTGTTCCCATGCCTGGCTGGCACTCTGAGGTGCACCCAGCCTATCAAACTGAGTACCAGAGTGACCTTGGGAAGGTAAAGACGGTCAAGTGTGGGACTGACCACCCCACTTTACTTTGTACTGTAGATCGAGAATATCTTAAATGCTACCTCCACATCCCCCATGCGCCGGTCACGCGCGTGCGTATCGCACAGGGGATAGCTTAGCTTGCCTTTCTTTGAATGGACTGCACCAACGTTGCTCATTGTATTTTACTCGGGAAATCCCAGTATCAATGGTGGAAGTAATGCAACCCACACAATAATACTGTTTTGCGGGTTAACTTATTTCTGGTAGTTTAAACAACGTAAAATTATTTAATTGTAGTCACCTCGAATGGAATTATGAAGGCTAATTGTAAATTAAATAATATTTTTCTTACCTTACTAAGTTCTTATAAAAGTTCCCAAATTTGAACAAGAACATTAAATAGTCTGTAATGATTCTTTCGAACACCACCAATACGCACCTACGATAAGAGATGAGAGTAGAATACGAAATAATTCGTGCACATGAAACATTCAATCTGGTGAGTGCCATGGAATAAATATCAAAATTAACAGTGTACGTACATTAATCTCTTGTAGTTTCTAGGTAGTTGTATCCTTGTAGTTTACCTCTGCTACACGTTTCAACAAAGTTGCTATTTTCGGACAGCGAATGGTCTCTGGAAATGGTAGTAGCATGGGAAGCTAGAACTGTTGCTTATGTGCGAAAATATTAGTTTTGATCCTTTGTTATCGTAATTAACAAAAAAAGGAATTTACAATATACACAAAAATTGACAAACATTATTCGACTCGACATAATAGAAAAATACTGTGGGTTTTCCCGTCTCTAAGAACCATCTGTCTGAGTTGCCCACCTATTTTATAAATATTGGTGTTTCTCTATCGGAAATGTTATCAACTGAGTGGAGCCTTCGCAGAGTTAATAAAATCGCAGAGCGTACTTGTTTTCTTTTATTATATGAATAAATAATACTATTTTTCACACTAACTGCGATTTCGTTTTTTATCACATACCGGTAATGATAGCGGCATTTTGCATTTTAATGCGTTTAAACACGCCAGCTTCATGCTTTAGACATTGAAAAATATCCAGAAAACAAGAACCGCTTATCTTGAAGGTGTTCGTTCTATCGCTTCATGTGAAATTTTGAATGCTGTGAAATAGTCCCACTTTTGAGTAACTTAAACCTCAAATTCACACTTCTCAGGTGTACTGACATTGGCACAGTTGCAATCTAAAACAGCTCTAATACACAGAAAACCTTTCTAACGAACAAACTCCACTTCCTGTCCATTATGTACGGAAACGGAACGCAAATTCCAAGCAATTGTTCACACTTTTCCCCGTGAAATATGTTAATTTCGACACTTGCTTTACAACGCCCAGTTGACATATTTAGCAATCTGTGAAGGTTGAAGTCTTGCGTAACAACTCTTTCTGCCTCTTCAATCTTGACAACTTCTATAAATACAATGACTTGTAGGTACATCTGCCTCTTGAATATTGTAACGAGCACGCTTTTTCTGTCAACTCTATACCATTTCCAGCGAACTAAATGGCTCGGGGAATTAGTCAGCACATTAACCCACATTCATATAAGTAGTTAAATCTCAAGAATATCATTCTCTATTTTAAGTAACGTCTCTTAAACCTACTCAGGATTTTTTCCTCCTTTGTAAATTGTCAGTAGGCCAACAGTAGAAGAAAATTTATATATCTTTAAAAAATATATTTGCAGTAATTTTAACTACAAGTAGATATCTTTGTTAAATATCGTATCGACAAAATAATTACTGCACTTACGACAATATACTGACACGGGGAAATGTACGTTAAATTTATTCTTGGACACTTACAGCAAATATGGCACAAAGTGCAACGCTTTTGAAAACTGTATTTTACAGGAATAACAATTATGTTATTAGATAGACATAATTATAACATAAATAAAAATCGAAGTCCAAACACCCTTCTATTGAGTGTTTATAAATTGTGACACATGCTGTTTTATATGGAAATCAAACTTTAAAAAACTATTTTCTTTTTTTTTTTTTAATTTTATTTAGAAAATGGCCAATGAGAGTACGGAAAATGAGAGTTGACTACAAGTTTAGCGGTCGATTGTAGAACTGGCCCTTAGTGCCTTATTTACTTCAAGTCTTCACTTGCATTACGCCAATAACTATAAACTGGATACGAATTCCAGCGGTCTTAATAGTATCTTCGTTTATAGTAGCTTTCCCTAGGGTAATTAATAATAGCTCTGACCAAGCATGTGTGGCGCAGACTTCACATGCAGATCCAAGTCCAGCGGCCAGTGATTGAGGTTCTCCTGGGTTCATCTGTTTCACCTGGCGAATGCCGGTATGGAAACTTAACAAAGCCCACTGCCGCAATTTCCCCCATCCCTGCCCCACGAAAAGTGATTCCCATTGGACATCATCCAGTCAGACTTACTTAGTTTAGCCCACCAAGTTTCTACACCAATTCATATTATTACTATTATTATTATTATTTAAGTATATTTATGGGTCAGGCAGGCAGCTATGCTAAATCGTGACACATCTTATCCTCAGATCTGTGAAGAGTTCTGGCGACAACTGCCCGTAAGTGTTAGATATATAATGCTTGGTTTCTTGCTTTACTCTTTCGTGAGATGCTCTACGTAAATCGAAACAACATTTCGTGAATTCAAACATCCATTTAACTCTTCAACCAAGGAAATGATGCAGAATATGTTAAATTCCTGGTCTACTCCAGGACGCCACACAAAGACAACTCTTTCCTTTTTCAACTGTTTTCAGCTGCCACTTAGGTCAAGACCAAACAAAAGCATACCTTCGTTGTTCGAGTCCACGTAAATTCCCTTTAACCTTGCCACTAATACTTAGGTATTCTCTATTTCAGTACAACATTACTGAAATTCTTTCACAAATGGGCTTTTGGAGTGAAGCACTACATCATTTCGCCACAAAATGCTGTGTTCCACTTCAGTGCTTAAAAACTCTTAAATTACGAATTCTAGAAAACTCAACACACGCTGTTCAGGTATTTTCCTTCTACAGAAGTTAACGATTTTCCATTGATACAAAGAATATTAAAAGTAAATTACTGCCGTGACAATGTTTTTTCTTTCCTTTATTACATAACAACAAAATCCACACGTTACTATAATTCTTCAGTAGTACTGCGATTCTTCAGTAGTAATTGTACAGTACAAGTTATATAAAATAAAATAAATCAGACCAAGTAGGCATCCTATGCTTCCTGCAAATTGTCTTTAAAAATTCCCAACTTATGTATGTAGCATATAAAGCTAAAACTATTTCCCGTCTGCCATACCTAGATGCTATTTAAATTTACAATTATATCATTAGAACAATCTGCTCCAAAATTAATACATTTATCTTTCTCATTTAAACACAGAAAGATTGTGTAACTACAATGCTTCAAAAATGTTGGTCCGTTTTCTAGTTTCGGTGGCATACGGGAGGAAAAGACGCATCAGAACGTATCTGTTACAGTTACCAACACAACACATGGGCTCACATATATCTCTGCATCTTTAGAAAACTGCCAAAATGTGGACTGGTGGTTGGGCCAACAAGGCATCGTGCAGGCTGCTGGAGATTCCGTATTGCTGTGGTGCGGTCTGCTGGTCCTCCTAAACGTGTCACTTACCGCTAATCACTACGTTACGCTGCTTGGTACGATCTGCAGCGCTTCATGCACTTCATGTACTCCCACAACAATGGGATGTTCCAGCAGCATTCTGAACAGGGCTGACGAATAATGTGGCGACCACGTTTGCCCGACATAACCCAATCGAGCATGGGGCGGAATGGCTCAGCGTCTCTGTAGAGAACTTTTGGTACTGGTGGAATCTATGCTAAACTTCGTCGTGATAGAGGGAGTCTTTCAAGATATACCACAACTTTTAGCATAAGTGTATATTAAATGCGATAAGCCAGCCACCGCAGATAAGCCAACCAGAAGTGTCAATAAAAAGTTATGGACAGATAAGTGTACAGCTGTGATCATACTTTGCAAGATATTCTACGTATTATTTATACAATTACCCAGACTTATCACAATTAGGTGTAGTACATATCACACATGATGCATTTCACTTATCACTTTTGACAGCAGTGCAGTACTGTCAGTTTTGATAAGACTAAAGAGAAAGAAAAAACAGTTTTTGTTGGAATTGTTATCATGCAAGTTATGCTCACTACATACCGAAGTTAGCAAGTCCATCATCCGTGAAAGTGTATACATACGTTGAACTTACACAGCTCTCATAAGAACAAGGAAATTTACGAATTTTTCGCGCGTATATACTAACCACACTATAACTCGGCTACATGCTACTTACGTTTGTAGTACTAGTAAGTGAATTACATTTATTTCAGCTCAGCTGCTTAGTAAAAATTGGCCAATGCCATGATTCGAAGACCCGCTGAGTCATTCCACTCATTTTGACATCTCTCTGCAATTATTCACGAACCAGTAAAATACAAAGACTGGGAAGAGTGAAAATTCTGCCACATTTCATAATGTTCAGTTTGCCTCTAAACCAGCTGATCAGTAATTATAGCCAGCCAGCGTCAACTCTTTATTTAGTTCGGATGGGACAACAAGGTCAACAGGTTAACTTTCACAACTGTTCAACATTCCATTGTAGTAACTTCGACGCAGCATAACATCTCCTGAAACATCTACCACACCCAACAATTGCATAGAAATACTGGAGTTTACATCAGAAAGAAGAGAGGAATCATATTTTAGGAGAACCCGTATGTTGAAATCTTTTATATTTATATGTATTAAATAATACACTCATACAAAGTGTATGAGTGTCCAAATATATATTAAATACATTTAGGTGAAATGCCAGTACATACTTCAAAATTATGTACAGACATGCAATGTAAGGGCGTGGAATGATAATTTCAAGGAAACTCAACAACCACATTGCTCATCGCAGGAGATTCAATTTGACACAGTGATAAAACACTAAAAACACTTGAATGGGTAATGATTACGTTAGGTGGAATAATTTATTATTATTATTATTTACTGTATTTCTTGATTTCTAACTAAGCTCGTTAGTATTTTCCAAGGAAATTTGTTTTACTTCTAAACATCAATCAAAGCAATAGTAGGAAGTTCCTTATTAATTTATTTACGTATAAATTTCATATACATGGAGGCCATTTCACACTGAAACATTTACAAAAAAAAAAAAAAAAAAACTAAAAAGGAAAAAATACTAAATTCATGAATCGGAAAATAACAGCGAAGGTGCTCTTGCTTACCTTATCATAAAATCATATCTAAGAGCACCCACGCTTTTATAGTCCAATTTATACATTTATTATTTTTTACTTTTTAGTCCATTTTAAAAGGCGTTTTTTAATCCTTTTAATTTCTATTTAAAATCCTTTTTTAATCTATTTTATTTATTATTCTTTTCGGGTTATTTCGGTGTTCATACTTATTCCCCAGCAAATATTTTGCGGCCCAAATCCTAAAGTGTTCTGCAACCAGGCAAACCCAGCCGCGGTGCAGGCTAGTATTTATTTTAGGATAAAGAAATCTGTAATAAAATACGTTTTTAAAATATATACAAATATATGAAAGTAACTAGTGATGAGCGCAAGAGTCTTGGTCTTGCATGCAAGACCAAGACCAGGGATACCGATGCAAGACCAAGACCACACCTGCAAGACTCGCGGAAGGCCAAGACCAGCATGCAAGAGTCTTGCACACGCACTATTTGAATATTTTTAGAACGTGGAAAGGAAGGGGAAATCATTATATCATTCACTGGAATTTCTTTGGCTTCTGTAAAAATACCGCTGGAGTGAAGTTGTTCCAAGTTGTGCAAGCCGTGTGAGTGGAACTGAGATTCATGCCGCTGTTACTGTAGCATAAACGTCCTTTCTGAATCGATTGTTGATATTTTCTGTCCAGTTCTCTGGCTTAGTGCATGAAAGCAATACCCACATATTTGCAAAAATGAGATAATGCTACAAACGTAACCCTTAATCTATCACCCCCTGAAACCATGAATATTGGCCCGACCATAAGGATATAATGCTCAAGAGTTTCCTGTTACCTTTATTTTCTCGGAATAGCTTTAGTGTGGGTTATTGGATTCATGCACGTAGCCACAGAGTTGTTATTACTTGTTCTCAAGTTTCATGTGAGTCATCCTAATCAAAGTATCTTACACCCACCCCCCTCCACACACACACACACACACACACACAGAAGGAAATTAGTAAATGGTGCCGGGTTACGATGCAATCACACGTTCTGAAACAATGAGGATTTCTTATCGCGAAGTCGCTAAAGAAATTTGACACCATTTTGCAGGTTGTAAATTCTATTGTAAAAGAAGTTGTAATTCTACGGCAAATTCATAATTGTTCTTTTTTTTTTAATAAATATACAAGGTGTATCTTAAGTCTATTTACAACACTTGGAAGTTGATTAATGGCATGAAAACAGACATACGACAAAATGCCGAAAACGACTTCTATTCCTAAATATGGAAGATTGAAAATATGGAAAATTGAAGTGTGAGCCCCACATTTCGAAATAATTCCTTGCAGGGCTGATGGGGAATTCGATCGTAAACTAAGTAAAACATAGCTCCATCTAAATACGCAATTTGCGTCCTTGTGCAGTGCAAGGGATGCACGAGGAATTCTTCGAAGGAAGCCGTGGAAACTCGAAAATTCCGTAAAGCAAATTTACTTCCTCTGGTGAATCCTTATGCATCTATTGCACAAAATCATAATTTCTACATTTGCATATAAGTTTACTTCAGTTACGATCGAATGCCGCATAAGCCCTGCAATGAATATTTTCAATCGCCCATATGTCGGAGCAGAAGCAGTTTTCCACATTTCGTTACCTGGACTTTTGTGTGTTTTCATGCGAGGAATCACCTCCCAGGTATTGAAAACGAACCGAAGTTTGTAAAGAAATTATGTTTTGTTGGAGGAAATTAGTGTTATTAGTGGTTGGCATTTAAAACATACACATTCTTTGCTTTGTGTTCACTTCAGGAAGTCCATAAGAACTATAAATTTTAATTTATATATCAACAAAAGCTAAATAATATAAAATACACAGATCTCATGCAATTGCACAAACCTTCTTTTTGTTTTATCGATACAGATCTGGAAAATTCATTACCTGATTGCTCTTTACTGTTATTTAGGATGCTTAGGACTTATGTACACTAAACTTACAATAGAAAGAAGTTTCTGTTAAGAATAATTTGGAGGGCAAAAGGAAGTATGATGTTCTGGCGTTTCTGATGTTAGGTTTGTCGTGGTCTATTGATTCAGATAAAGGTGGATTATGGTCAGTTCGGAGTCTGTACTGATTTGTGTAACCAAGTCTTTGTGTAATAAGCTACTAGTCGATGTTATAAAATGTCTGTTGATATGTGTTATACGGAGAATTGAGTCTGAATAAAACAATAGCTTTTGCAGTACACTTGGTAATTGTTTGTCACTTCTAGATAAAGTCGGGAGGAATATTACTAGATGTGGGATATAGTTTTGGATGCAACGCGAAAGTTACTAGCTTACTCTAAAGAGGTATATAAGACAGAAAGGCTTCAAATTCGGCAGGCTTACTTTGATGATATTTGTTCCACAGCAAAGTATTGCTCCACAACTCGTAAGTAATTTTACCGAGCGGTCGTAGGTGAGTTGGTAGAGCGCTGGCGTCGCATTCGGAAGGTCCGTGGATGAAATCCCGCGACCGGCCATCCTGACTGAGGTTTTCTAGGGTTTTCCTCAGTCCCACCAGGCGAATGCTGGGATGGTACCTTAACTCAAGGCCCTGACCGCTAACTTCCACATTGCTGCCCCAAGCCTTAGGTCATAGCTGCGTGTTAGACTTAAATAAATTCAAATTCAAATTTCTAAGTAATAGTTGTTTTTTTTATCACACTTCTGCCGGAACTCGCTTGAGCCATGACTAGTCTCATTATCGTCAATTCTCTGGGTTTGTGGATATAAGTGCTTCTTAGACAAAAACAAGACTAGATTTTAGTTAAACACAATATCCGTGTATGTTTGGTCTTCCTTTGGAACTTACCTGGAGCACGGAGAATGGACGAATGGTAAATAATTGGAACCGTGTCTAGAAGATGAAAGAGAGCACAATTTTATGAATTGTTACAAGGTAAGAACTTTAATGTCTAAGTTATTTTGGCCATCATTTTCGATAACCCATGTTTGCATTCTGTCAAATCTTACGAAACATAGTTGTGTGCCTAAAATAAAATGTTAGTGAAATTTTTCAAATTAAAGCGAAATTGAACTTCGGTAGTTCTATTCTGTACATTTACATGAAGATAAACAAACATTACATTAAAACATATTTCCATTACTATTGACGCATTAAGGCAGGTAATGATACGCATATCCGGTGTAACATTTACGTATGAAACGTATAAACTTCTTAAAAGCAAGACCAAGACCAAGACTGGGCGAGCAAGACCAGGGAAACCAATGCAAGACCAAGATCAAGATCACTACGGTCTTAGTCTTGCTTTTGCTCATCACTAAAAGTAACAATAAAATATGGTATTGTCACCCGACTTACGTTGCTGTGCAAAATTTTATCATTGTATGACGTCGGAAAATGAGTTAAATTAACGTTGCAAGTTTTGTACCAGAGATGAAACATGATTACAGAGTAAGTTAATAAAAAGCGTGTAAAAGTAAACAAGGAAAGTATAAATAGCAATCCGTACGTCAATGTGACAAGTATTTATTTATACATACACAATTTGTTTATCAGATTCCGAAGGTGTTCTCCGCATTAAAAATATCAAATATCTGTAGGAGACTTGTACCTTGTAGCATAGGTGTTCAACCTCATGAGGGAGGACCTCACCTTCACCTCTTGAGAGTGAGGGCAAAGTTAGAACATGAAGATGAGAGTGTGTAAGGGTGAGGACTGATAGAAGACGTATGTGAGGGGAATGGTGTAACGCGTGGGTGAGGGGAAAGTTGCAACATGAGGTTGAGGTCCCCTCGAGACGTTGAACACCTTTGCATTAAGCAAAAGGGAAACAAAAGGAAGAATTAAAAATACAAGAACTAAAACAAACAAAATCTATTTCTATTGATGTAAGCCTATGTTAGTTTCAAACCGCAATAACTTTTGTGACTTATTACCAACTCGTCCTTATTTCAAAAACATCTTGGTCAACATGATAGTTCATGAAAGCATCAAAGTATATTTGAGGAACTTATTTTAAAAGTATATATGTATATTTTTGCCTAGTGACGCAAATTTTAGAGTAAGCGTAATCTGGGCGTATACCAATTAAAGAATACTCATTATTCGATATGCATTCATTAACACTACTGTTGGATGACACTGCATTTTGCTCTAGCTTAGCCGGCACCATATACATTGTTCATTTAGTTACTTCTTGTTCCTGAGATATAGAAAGAAAACACTGTTTGGTTTTGAGACCAGTAAATGTGTCGTTCGTAAGATTCGCCTGAGTGTACTCTAAAATGAAAGGTTACCGATTAACAATTATCACCCAAATCACAACACACCATGACTAAAGCACATTTGAATAAAATCCATATAGTTGACTCACCATATTGTGACTGTGATAACAAATAATTGAAAACTTAACTCACTTTTTTTTTAAAAAAAAATAAAATATGTCAAATAAATAGAACCTCTTTTAAAACTACTTGCCAAAATTAAACAACAATTTCCTTACCCAATCAACTCATTATCAGCCTAAAAAATGAGTTATATAATAATATCTTTTCTAAGAAAAATGAAACGTTATTTATAAAATATATATTTAATTATTTTCATACTTGTTTGTCCTCCTCTGTCTTATCTCTGTGTGCAAATCAATTGCCCTGCTCTTACCTATATATTCGATCAATCTGCTGTAAGGTCATATTTTTAATGATTAGGCCTATAACAAACTCTTTTTTATTACCAAAGGTCAAGAGACACCTTTTCCTTTTTGCATTAAGTCAATGCCTTTTGATGTATTACGTTTAAGACAGGTAACTGAAAACATGAGAATTCATAGCACAATTATATACTTATTCACTATTTCACTCCTTCCAACAGAGCTGGGTCAAGTGATATTATACAGCATCCGAACTAGTATAAAATAGAGATATTGTAACATAGCATCCTAGTGACTTGAGTGTTAGAATTATTATTATGTGTTTCTGGATTACTAAAGTGATAGAAGATATTGGCTAAAAAATCAGGAGACACATTATATGCAAACTGGTGCAGGTATACAGGGAGGTTAAATCACTCCTTAGGTTATACAGCCGCCAAATAACAAGAACAAGAAAACCTGAGAGAATGTGAACGACTAACTGAAGGTAAAATGATCTCTACCAGCAAGGATATACGTTTATTTATGAGCAGGAATCCACGACTGGAGCAGGAAGTAAGTAGTTGTGGACATTGTAAATTGTAACCAAAATAGACACGCTGCATTACACAACACACAACAGAACTACGCCGCCAACAACAAGTAGAAACAACGAAGATTGTGATCTGGAAACAAAGGGCCAGCCAATAAAACAATCCGTGTTAAAAGAATTTCTGAAACCAATAAGAGTTACTTTTGTGCTGCTCCATATTAACAGTTTAAAGGTCTGGCGTACTCTGCGGCAAGAGATGTGGCATCTTCCTATGCCTATATGAACTGCACCCCTTTTGGTTCAAAGCAGCAGAATTAACAGAAAATGGTTATCGAAACTGGAGCAATACTGAAGACTTTAGTCGTGGACTTCCAAGGCAGGAGAAAACGGTATTCCATATTGAAGCCATAAAATGTAGAAAGAAATATAAATTCGGGCTTCTGCATGCTCATCTGGTTCAACTATTATTGAAGAAAATGTACTGGAAAATCATCGAGTATCTGTGAAATTCTATATCTATGAAATTCTATGTTAAATTGCACGAAACTTTCGCACGTTGGATGATGCCTATAGTAAGAAATGTTTGACTCAAACACAATGTTACAAATGGTACGACGTTTCAAATCGGATCGAACCTCTACCGAGGACGTGAAATCAGGACTGCCGTTCAGATCTACCAACATCGATCACGTGGGAAGGGTGCGAGAAGTCATCCGTCTAAACCGTCATATAACAATAGATGCTGAACTGAACTAGACATCGATAAAGTTCGTGTTGCACGATTACCACGTTTATTAACAGCCTAACAAAAGGAGGACCAATGGAATTGTTACGCCAATCGAACGCTGCTTCAAATTTCCTAAAGCTTGTGATCACTGGTGGTGAAACATGATATGGAAACGAAGGTCCAATCATCATCATCATCATCCAGAAAACCACGACTGAGTAAATCCAATGCAAAAATGATATTAATCTTCATCTTTGACTGGCACGTACTCGTTCATTCGGAGTTTGTGCAAGGAGGTTCCACAATCAATGTAGCATTCTACGTTAACGTCATGGACCGATCACGAGAAAACGTGCTGCACACGAGGCCAGGAATCTGGCATCACGATAATGTACATTCCTATTCGTCGTCACTCGTTCTTCAGGAGTTTTTTGTTAAGCACCAGACAAATGTCGTCCCTAAACCGGCCTACTACCCTGATTTCGCACCATCCGACTTCTTCCACTTCCCTAAGTTGAAATCAACCCCCAACGGTAGCATATTCCAGAGCATAGAAGAAATGATGGAGAAATCGCGCTACAGGTTCTCCAGGCCATTCCAAAACTAAAGGGGGAGGACATTTCAAAAACGTGGAAATAAAAGTAGTCATGTTTTCTTTTACAGTTTGTTTTCTGTTTTGTTTTACGCAAACTACTATTAGGGCTTCTACATTCCGCGGATGAAATTTTGAAGACTCCTAAATGTAGTCTAAGAGCTAGAATTTGTGATCAAAACTGGTATATCTACAATTCGTTCTATGAAAAAGTAGACTAAGTGCGCGTCAAAGCTCAACAAATCATGCTAGATGAAGAGAATGATAAGGGTAGGAATTAAGAACAGACAAGGAAAGGAAAATGTAAAAGTATGAAATATTTTATTATTAGGAAGAAGATTCCTGCAAATTATTTGATTGGGCACTCTTGGTTACTGAAAACACGTAAGTGGAAGGGAAATGCATAGTGATGTATTTATTATGGCGGAGTTAAGGTCACAAAACCTTTTCTTCCACTCAACCATAAATATACATAGCGCACACTTTATGTAGTTTATAATAAAGTATTACATTATGTTACTTTATACACAAACATAAATGGGTGTATTCCATTTCTAAAACAATAGTATTGTTCAATTACTAATTTCTGCTGTGTAAAGATACATGAAAAAGCTATATGTACAGGGTGCCCCAGAATAAGTGGAAACTATTGCGGGAGGTGATTATGTGTGTCATATAGACAAAATATGCTCACGTGAAACATAGGTCAAAAGTTGATAGTTTACCCACTAGATGGCTCTGAATATATAAATAATAAAAAGTACATTTTTCGTGCATTCGAGGGATAACGATTTCGATTCGTATCATTGCAGAAGGTTGCAATAAAGCTGTGCTCAGAGGCTAATGCATCCCACTTAATAGTGATTCTCCATATCACTAGAGGATGCATGCCACGTATGGCAAGAAGAAAATTTGCATGCCACGGTGGTGGCCCAGCACCAGCATGTTTTATTTTGTTTGTCCCCCTTCCCCCTGAATGTGTGGGCGGGTATCATTGGTGACCAAATGATCGGACCGTATGTACTGCCACCACTGTTAACTTGACAACTGTACATCCAATTCCTCGAAAACGATCTCCCTATGTTGATGGAGGATAAACCATTTGGGATGAGGAGGACCACGTGGTAAATGCACGATGGGGCATACCTACCAATTTCTCCCGAGATGCATGTACAGTCCTTGATGTGAAACGCCCCAAGTAGATTGGACGCTCTGGGACAATTGCCTGGCCACTCCGCTCTCCTGAGCTCTCCCTCTAATTCACTATCTCTGGGGGCATGTCAAATTGATCGTGTTCGTGTACGAGGTGCCAAGCATTGACTTGCCTACGTTACACGAACGCATTAAAGTGGTGTTCACGCACACTGAAAACATTCCCGGCTTGAGCGACTCTATGCAGCGACGTGTCGTTGCCGTCTTCAGGCCAACGGCAGCGACTTCGAACATTTTTTATAGTGCCACGTGTGCAGCGATACTACAGTGTATGCAATTACATGATACCAACACTGTCTCTGTGTTATATATGTACACAGCACGTAGGCCTTCCATCCATATTCATCGTCATATATGTTCAGAACCATCTACCTGGCAAATTATCTACTTTCGGCTTATGCTTTAGATGAACATATTTCATCTATATGATCCAAAGAATCACCTCATGCAAAACAGATCACACTTATTCTGGGACACCCTGTATTGTTGCCCCACCTGTAAAATTGTTTGCCCGTCCTTAAATCTAGTTCTGGCTACGGGCTTGCTAACAAGTACTAAATTCCACGAAAATCAATGCCCAGCCAATTCGAACCCACAACCTGGGTTCTCAGATCTAACATCTCAGATAGCACGGCCATCGCACCGCCCATGCCATTTCAGAAAGCATTAAATCACTATTTAGTCCGGGAAATTAACATATTAAAATGAAATATGAGAACACACGAAGCCACACCAAAGGTGACGGAAATAGAAACACTTTCCATCTGCGGGTAAGTCCACCACTTATTATATATTTATTGTCTGGTTACCAACTTAACACATTTTCAGAAAGCACGCAGCTTCAAACTACCGATAACCCACTTGGTCTGAACTCTCATTGCAGTTTCGCCATTACGATTTTGATATAACGTATAGAACTACCTCATATGCGTAAAGTCGAGTTCTATACGTTATGGTTTTGCCAAACTGTCTGACTGCAGGTCTATAGGTAATACGATTAATCTACAAACCGTATTATTTATGTACCATCCTTAGTTTAAAAAAAAACAAAGACACATGGGACGGGAGATTAACCGACAACTGTGATTTCGATTGCATGTTTGGAAATCGCGATTTCGGGCCTATGTGACTCAGGAGGCGTGCAATGCAATTAGTTAATATCTATGATCTTTTTTAGTTTTAAAAACAATTCTCTCTACGGGAGAATTTATTGATAGTACGGTATTCTTTACAATGGTTAAATAAGATGTAACCCACTTAATGGATATGAATGTTTATCACGAATGGCCCTCCTCTCGTCAATATTTCTGACCCTGGCATCAAACTCTCGTGAGTCGTGATACAAAGCAACGTCATTCTGAACCGTCATCTTGTGTCATCTTTTCGACCGCGATGAGACTGGTGATTTAATCATTCCACACAATCACTAGTTCTGTCTCTGGCCATGAACAGATTTTATTTATGGCTTTTAAGCCACTTTGGTAAGGCCAGGATCGGAGAGGATATTTGAAGGAAGTTGACCAGGATCTAGTTTGAAGGTATCATCCCAGTATTTGCCTGGTGTGACCGAGAGAAAACCCTTAAAAACCTCCGCCATGAGGGTAAGCCGCTGGGATCGTTCCCAATACTTCCGATTTGCTAAGCCACCGCTCTATAAACTGACTGAACTACGGCCGCTCGGTTATGGTACCATGAGAATTCCAACATCAATGTGACAAGTTACCATTGCATAGCATTAACTAACGAAGTAATCAAAATGTGTAGTTTTAAAATTTCGTGCTGAAGTGGCCCCAAGGCCTATGTTCTTACCGTGTCGGAGGAATTATCCAACTTTAGAGACCAAAGTGCGGTACTAATTCAAGCATTCATTACAGTGTTCTTCCTCAGTGACACCAGGCAAATGCTGGGATGGCATCTTCAAAATAGGCCCTGGCCGATACATTTCCGAATCCTTTTTCCTCTTCTATCCCGACCTGAGCCTTAGATGCCTAAAGACCATAAATTAAATTCAAATTCACAGAATTTTCCTGATTCTAAGATATTTTAAATACCTGTTCCTATGGCCTGTTTAGAAGCAAGGTTTGTAAGGATCAAGAATTCTTTATAAACATTTGAACGTATCTTGAGCATTATTAACCCATGCCGCACTGACCTATTGCTAGATCCTCACTCAATAGTACAATCTACATTTAATCGTCCAGATAAAACGTAGGCCACGTGCTTAACTTGCTGGCGATCCATTTTAAATTATTAAGTTTTTTTTTCTGACGTAAACCACCATGGAATTTTGTGCTCATCAATTTCCCTCAAAATTACTGTTCTGTTCTCCACTTTATTGAAATCTCGTGGGAACACGACTAGTGCTGCCAACTACTGTTCAGAACGTACATTGCACGTTAGCACTGCATGTCACGCTAGAAAACCTGCCTCCAGGCTACACAGCACGCCCAGGTGAACGTCCTCGCGTGTTCACAAGACACTCGGTAGGTCTACCTGACTGACTAGCCCAGTACCCAAACAAGACTCCACTCCGCTTTACATTTTCTCTATTTTCCCTTTCTTACAAATGAACGACACATTTTACCGAATACCGAGGTCTGATGTGACACGTGGAAATCCTCAGCGCGTAACGTGTTCACTCGTAGGCTGGCTGCACATTTCCTAAAATGCCTGGTGACAAATGGTTTCAAACTGATGATGAAAAATTTTCTTTACCATGAAACCATTTTGAGGATTCCCCCCACCCAGCCCGTTGGCTTTATTTAGGCCGGAGGACGGAAAATGTCCTCTAAAGAAACGAAAATATACCGGTATCAATCACTCAAAAGACGAAACTAATAAACCGATCATTCCTGGGCCGCGGTGGCTCAATGGTTAGAGCTGGATGATTATTAGCTCAATAGTTAAAGCGCTCACCTCTGGTTCTTGGGGTCGTCAGTTCAAACCCTGCTCGTGCCATGTGGGCTTTGTGGTGGACTCGTGTGCGTGGGTTTTCTCGTGGTGCTCCCGTTTCCTCCCACTTTCTTCATGCCATCAATCATCCATCCAGCCTGAGCCAAAGTTTCCTAAAGGCCTTAAAATTCAATTCAATTCAAACCGATCATTCCTGTTTGATTAGTCCTACAATTTATGGACCTGAAATGGGAGTGTTACCTTTACGGAACCAGAAAATGAAGGCGTGAAGTGCGTAAATGACACACTATATTGAAACCGAGTTACAATGAATTCTTCTTCATGAACTATCTTTCTGTGATTAAACAGCATAAAGTATATTTCAGGAACTTTGTTTTTCTCTTCAACCTATACTACTTCAATAGATCGTGCGTGACAGCCTGTGTATTCCAAGTGTAACAAAAGAAGAACAAAAGCTACCGCGGTCGTCGTTTGGTCTACTGCGTTAGCAGCCTAACCCCAAGTTTTACAATCGACCGCTAAGTTGAGTCCAATGGCTAGAAACTTAGCGGTCGATTGTAAAACTGGGGGGTTCGGCTCCCAGTTGGGGCATGAGTGTTTTTCTTAGAGATTTTAGAAACAAAATCTTACGGACTGAGACAACCCGGATTTATTGGTTACTTTAAAATGTGGCCCAAAAAGACAAAGCTTAGTAAAGTTAAACGAACCTATCTTTGGACGAAGACGTCCTTGCCAAAAGTACTGTACATACAGGATTTTTTATTACCCCATGAATGTATTCAATCCTCTACTGAGTAGTGATTTTTTTCGAACCACTCCTGAAACTTCCAAGAAGTTTATTTCAATGACCAACAAAATATCTGAATAATCACGATATTGTATGTGTGCTTGAGTTGTGTGTGTGAAGAAACAGACTGCAATAGAAGATAAAAAGGAGGGAATACAAGTAAATTTACACCCTAAAATGAAGAGGAAAGATTAAAATTCCGACTATGGAAAAAGCTTCCAGTCATAGCAAAAAAAATAACAACAAAAACGGCATACAACCCAATAGAGTAAGAGTGGATATGACGTTCTGCACTACACGCACTTGGGGGGGGGGGGGAAATACATATACATATCAAGTAAGAAATAGTTAAAGAACCAATCTAATACAAAAAATAAAACAATAGTGATTCACTTAAAACAGGCAGACTTGGTGGAAAAAATATTAAATCTATGCGTAGAACAGTCAGCCAAATGTGTAATCAATTTTCCAAGCACATGCCGAAGTCACTTGAAACTTAACTGTCGAACTGCAGATTTTCATGGTTTAGTAAGAACATTAGTACAAATCCGCTGACATACCTTGAAAACGAGATGAATGAATAAAAGCCGCAACCTAAAGAGAAAAACAATGTATTATTGTTAGAGTCTTAAACAATGACATGGAAGCCAACAGCGTACTGGTTTATGCAAAATGTAACTACATAATCGAGAACGCTTCCCAATTATCATATAATTTATCATAGAACT